>JAZGTK010012160.1:0-15106 GCA_036877625.1 Ambastaia sidthimunki
CATTAGGTTTTCACTATTGTGTTTGTGTGTTTGTTTAAATTTAAACACAATCATCTAATAAAGAAGATGGGATGGGGTTCATCTGGATCCAGTTGGGGATGACAGGTGCCCACGATTTCTGCTTCATCCTCAAAATATGCAATACATTAAATTTACCTTTCAAGGGAGCGTTTGCAAACTTTTGGACGAGGTTTATAAAGCACCCTGGCATTTGACTAATGGTTGCAATTACGTTTCAGGCCCGACCCAAATTTTGTCTAGTAAGGGTCATAGCACACACATTTTTAGAAAACATCAAAATGTGGTGATAGATATGCAGTGATGGAATCAAACCCAAATGACAATAACATGAACAATCCTAGTACAAATGCAGAACTGATGACACACACAATGTCAAATTAATCACTCCTTCAGGAAGAATCACTAGTGTATAGAGATTTATTAAATCTGCTACGCATTTGTTGTGATTGTATGTTGCTTTTATTGCCCTCCATTTATTTAAATATCAAATGTCAACCACAATGTTTATTTGTCAGTTTTCAATTGCCTTGGCCATGGTGCTCTTGAATAGCTGTTTTATCTTCCCATTTTACTTGTTGAAAAGGGTCTGTTCGAATGACAAACAACAAGTGTAAAGAAAAAATATTAATTTTTTAATAATAATCATTAATATGCTAGGTGTATATCCCAGGCTTATGAATAAATGTCATTGCTAATGCATGTCCTTATCACAAATGTGCTATCTTTCACAAATTGAAACCAACCCTCATTTATCTATTAATTAACAGCGTCTGTTAACACTAAATGATCAGTACTTTTAAATAGCAAAACCTTAACAATGCATTTGTTATAAAAAGCAAACAAACAAAAAACTATCATCAAAACCGTATAGCATCTGTGTTTTAAACAGCTCTTTCAGTTTTGTTTTTGTAGGATACACAGATTGCAGAGTTACGCTGATCTCCATCATATTATCTTTATTTGCAGGTGTTTCCTATTAGAAGTGTAATGGTCTCATGTTGCTCGTCTAATTGCTGACCGCTGTGGCCACATCATGTTCCTAATTTCTGTAACTGTATGAAATGCCGGCGTAGCTGAAAACTGAAACAAAGGTGAATTATACGAGAAATCCATCTTTGTTGTTATCAAATGGATAAATATTTATTTACCCCATTGCTTCTTCAAACAGCTTTTTAAAAACAAAAAGCACCAAGTAAATCCAGTACACAGTGTTTTCTAAGGGGGCTCTCATTACAGGATATCAAATGGATGACAAAGGGAACCTTTGGAGCATCTCATTCGCTCTGTTTTGAAGTGTGTTAACCTTTAAAGCAAAGCCAGGCTTAGCCTCTTTCCATTTTACTGTAATTGCCCACACTGGGTGAGTACATTTGGTTGAAAAGGTTATCACCCTCCGATCCAGATGTTGCAAGAAAACAGGCACCAGTCCAGCGAGACAAACGTTTAGGAGGTAGGTAGAAGGATAGTGCATTCGCAAACTTTTATGTCACACCTAATTTAGAAGAACTCCCTCCTCGTTTTCACCAAAAGGAACCAGAGCAAAACAAAACCCTCTTCTTTACCTCGGTGATAATCCTCGTCTATTTTTAGTTTGCCATTACTGGGAGGATGAGGTCTAGAATCTAATAACCCCCAGTGAGCGAGAAAGCAGTGGTTAAGAGAGGAAATTGCTGGCAGGGAGGCATATCCCTCTGGTGCGGTGTTGATAAGTTTAAGGTGGAGGGTGAATAAGGGGTGAGGCCTGTTATCACTCGCCGCTTCTGGCTCTGGATCCTGCAACACTGCTTGCTGGAGCCTGAAAATTCATTTTGACGGATGCTTCCCCTCTCTGGCTGCCGGAGTGCATCTGGGCGGAGAGGTGGCTTAGAGGGCTTCAGAGGCAGCAGTGTTCTCACTGAATACCATGTTGTGCAAACCTGCAATTTAAACTCTCACGCAGGGCAGTAAAGGTTAGCTTATGATATGCAGAGACCCCTGCATATCTCCCCCACAGCATTGCCATCTATGGCAGGCATAGAAGACTACATTAATAATGTTTGAGCATGTTTATGCTGTCACGAAAATAGCAAACTAATGCCATATGCCAACAGTAAAGGAATTGTTCACGCACAACTAAACATTCTGTTGTTATTTACTCATTTTCATGTTGTTCCAGACCTGTCATGCTGTCGTGTTTCTGAGTGGACTGAACTCACAAGTATTTATGCACCATATTTTAATTTTTCTTTGCTAATAGGAAACTTTGTCTGTGCTGTTATGGAACTTCTTTTGCCAGACTCGTGGCCTTTGACTTGTTCACTGGGAGTTAAAAAGCTCCCATTCTGTACAATCGCTGTTTAACCACTTGTGTTGTTTAAAGTGCTATAAGGTTTGAATTGATTTAATTATTGTGATTCTATATTTGACAAATCAACAGCCTTGGAGAGACTGTTTTGACTAGGTATTATTTTTTACACAATACAAGGTATTATGACTGCCAGCTTGAAAATGTACAACGTATTTTCCTGAAATGCACATTGCTTTTATAATTTCATAGCCACGCAACATACTGACTACTAAAACTGTATAATTTATAATAGTTTCTCTAGTAACCATATATAAAAATAGAATCTCTTAGAATGTTAATAGAATACTGTCCTGTTTGATCTTGTTTAATCAATTTTTACTTGGCATTGCATAGACAATGATTTATTGATAGTCATCAAAAACACCCAGTGCAGAATTATTTTATCAACGTGTCTGCAGCTATACAGTTAAAATATCCTGTTATTCAGAACACGCACATGTCACATGGACCACTTCTATGATGCTTTTATCCTTTTTTTTAATGGCTTGTTTTTGGAGCTTGACAAATGTGGTCACTATGAGCTGTTGTCTTTAAGGAAAAAAATCTTTTAGGATTTTTGTTTAAAACCTCTTATGTATTACATGAAATACATTCATGTTGTTGGGAACAACATGAAATAAGATGAAGAAACAATAGAATTAAATATTTAAATAAATATATTAGATATATTTTTATGGTGTCAAATGTAGTTTATGCAGTTTTGCTGTGCCATTGTTTTAGTCATATACTGCTACATCGTATTCCGTTCATGACTGTCCAGTATTATTCATTGTTTATCTCTCTTTCTTTGTAGAGCACGGAGGCATCAGTCTGAGGAAGCAGTTGTCCTTCAGAAGGAAACTGCCCCAAAGCATGAGCGTCTGTCACTGGGGAGGCTCAGAGAAACGTGTTCCTGCAACTCTCATGAACAGTTTGTCATTCCCCTTATAGGTCCACCTGGGGCCCCGAACACACCCATCTGCCAGCTCAGATAACCCTCAGGCTGTTTGCAACACATGTTTGATGTGATTGGTTGTGACCGCCGCGCTTTGCTAAGCAGCCCCGCTCTACATCATGCAGTGGCGTCGGCGACACTGCTGCCCCATCAAGATGACCTGGAACATCAAGCGGTCACTCTTTCGCACACATGTAGCAGGCCTTCTCTCACTGGCCTCAATCTTCGCCCTCTTCCTCATCTACTGCCACCAGGATCTTCTGCAGGGCCGGAGCTGGTTGCGAGACAACCCCCTGGTTTACACCATGCGGGGCTTGCGCCCCCACAAGGAACGCATGAAGGGAAACCAAAGCTCATTGCGAAGTCTTTGGAAAGACAGTATTTATGTGCTCCCCAAACCATCTGTTAACTTTAATTTTAGTTCTCACCAGGCTGAGATCACCGCCCGGGGGATAGTCGGTTTGGAGATCTCTGCGAGCACCAACAACACTAACATCAATAGCAACACCAAGAGCTTGCACAGGGAAATGGGAGTGGGAGGTCGTCTGGCAGCCCAGCCTTATCACTGGCTACTCAATGAGCCCTATAGGTGCAATGACACCAGCCCCTTCCTGGTTTTGCTAATTGCTGCAGAACCAAGACAGTTAGAGGCCAGAAATGCCATCAGGCAGACCTGGGGAAACGAGAGCGTGGCCATGGGTTACGGGTTTGTACGCCTCTTCCTGTTGGGCATTGGAAAGAGACCTGACGTGTATCACCAAAGCTCCATTGAGGAGGAGAGCTTGCAGTACCATGACATCATCCAGCAGGACTTCATGGACACCTATTACAATCTTACCATCAAAACGCTCATGGGCATGAGCTGGGTGGCTCAGTTTTGTCCACACGCCCATTACGTCATGAAGACAGACAGCGACATGTTTGTCAATACAGAATATCTTATTCAAAAGCTGCTAAAGCCAAACACGGCTCCTCGGCAAAACTACTTTACAGGCTACCTAATGAGAGGTTACGCTCCCAACCGCAACAAAGACAGTAAATGGTACATGCCACCAGAGCTGTATTCCAGCGAGAGGTACCCTATCTTTTGCTCTGGAACAGGCTATGTGTTCTCGGGGGACATGGCGGCGAAAATCTACAATGCCTCATTGAGCATCCGTCGTCTTCACCTCGAGGATGTGTATGTGGGGATCTGCCTGGCAAAACTACGGATAGACCCAGCGCCACCGCCAAATGAGTTTCTCTTTAACCACTGGAGAGTGTCCTACTCCAGCTGCAAATACAGTCACCTGATCACCTCCCATCAGTTCCAGCCCAACGAACTCGTGAAATACTGGAATCACTTGCAAAGCAACAAGCACAATCCTTGCCTTAACATGGCGAAGGATAAGAGCGGACGATCGCGGCATAGGAAGTTGCACTGGGAGGGTCTTCGGTGATTAGGCAGGACTCAGGGGTGCAGTAGCGTTACCACCGCATGTGCATAATTCAGCAGTCTATGAGATAGGGACAGCACAGTGTTTTTGGTATTGTCTATTAAAACTATTTTTTTAATTTAAAGATGTTACGTATTGTAAACCTGTTGCAATCTTTATAAAGAGAGGTGAGAGACATCAACTTTGTGCAATATAAAGCATGCACAACAGAAACAATATCATGGTGATATCACCATTTTCAGGTGCCAATAAACTGAGACATATTAAAAGGTTGTCGAACCTTGAGCGTTATTATTAAGGGCCAATTTTATCGAGATCCTCACTGTTTCTGTAAAAAATTGGGAATATCATATGATAATGTATCTGTACTGTGACACTTCATTGCTTCTCAAAGATGTCCACCTTATGACATTATGAGAAGATGTTCATTCTTCTATCTACCTAAAACCTGCAAACGGTTTATAGTAATCAAACCAAATTAAAAACAGTATGTGTAATTGAAAAAATATATATGAACGTAATTGCATATGTCAGATATGGTTAAAATAATATTTTTTAAAGGTTTACATTGACTAAATACTGTATACAGGTCAACCCTTAATGAAGGTGCAGGTAAAACTATTTATTAAATGTATTTCTTATGCATATTGTCTTGAGATTTTCTCTTTACCATCTATAAGTGAAATGTGTGATTTTTAGTACTATAAACACTATTTTAAAAGGAAGTAAAACCCACATTCTATACCAGGTTTGCAACAGGACGGGTGTTTGGTTAAAAAAAATCTTAGATCATTTGTCACTTTTGCAGCACCCAAGAATGGTCATAGTCACAATTAATTTAGCATAATAGCAGAAATGAATTTGGCAGAGGGCTGCGGATCTAATAAAATAAACATTATCGATAATAATTCACTTCTAATTGACTTTCACAGACAGTTGCACATGTCATTTGCAAAATTAAAAACTTCTTCTGTGCGAAAATTTGCATAATTCATGCAAATTTCCAAACATTATGGAGAAATATCAACATTTAAATCACCATTATGTACTCATTAAATTAAAATGAGACTTGAAATTCCCACAATCATTCCCCAGATGGAAGCGAAGACTAAAGCTTTAATGATAAAGCAGATAGTGTTGCTCAGGGTCAAAATTTATAATTAGTGGGGGGGGCTTCACGATACATTAGCAGAGAGTAATCCAATTAAAATGACGTGGGCAACATTTGAAGAGTTTATTTATCATTTTCATTACTCATTTGTCAGTCTAATTTTAATTAACTGCATTCGAGTGACTGCGATAACTGTTAGATGCAGAGTTTGCGCAACACATCAAATTAAATGTGACTCCAAAGATATTATACATACAAATTATACAAGAACTTGGGTTTCAAAATACAGTGAATATTGTGGAACAAAAAGGCTGGTAAAAGATAGACAAAATGGGTTATTTATGAGTTAACTTGATTTTACTTTAGTAAATAAACTAACTATTTAAAGTCTTTGTCTCAACTAGTAGATGGTGCTTGCAACACCAAGGTTGTGGGTTTATAAATTAACAGATGTTGCCACAGATCTCCATGTAATTCCAGAATGAATGACTGAGATCATTTCTCAGTGTGGGCCAAACCACCTGTTGTGGGGCCTTTGTTCGCATAACAATCTCACTAGATTATTGCAGTTAATGAAAAAGTTTGTTGTAAATCTATATCGATATTTTCTACTGACACACTAAAGCAATCAGTGAAGCATCTAATGTGCCTAGCTCACAGGGAACTAACAGGGAACGTTCTCAGAACGTTGTCTAATGTTCTATAAAATTTTAAAGTTACCAAGAAATGTTCTTGCAGTTCTATTGGTGCAAATTTTTGTACGTTATAAATCATATATCAAAAATGTACTCTTGAGCTGTTAGTGGAACATTTTAGGAACGTTACAGAATTTAAAAGAATGCTTGAATAACATTTGTAAAACCAAGCAATAATGTTAATACAACATCTAAAAAAACAGATTGTTTTGAAAGTTCCTAGAACATTTAAAATAAAATTGTAATGTTTTTGTTACACAAGGAATGTCGACCTAATACTATTAGTGAGGTTAGCACAGTAATGTATAAATCTACATTTAAAGCATGATCATCAAGATTTTCAGAACCTCACTGAGAGTCATGCTTAGAACCTAAGAAATAAGACCATCTGATACGAAAGAGCTTCTTTCTAGAATAAACTAAAATCGCCAGCGCATTGCAATCTATTAAATTCTCTGTTCTTAAGCATTTATCTGCATCAATTAATAAGAATCAAAGTCGCAGCCAAGGGCAAAAGACTATAACAAACACAACCGGCTTTCATTCTGCGGCTCCGCATGCAATCACAAAGAAAGATTAGTGCACTTCATCCACAACACTGATTTACCAGAGAGAGAGAGAGAAAATGGAGAGGGAAAAATAAGTGTGCGGTTGATGAATGAACAGGAAAGAGGCTCTGACTGATCAGTATTGAAAACCTGTGCTGCTCTAAACGGGTGAAAAGTGAACCCGGGAAAAGGACCCTGATGTCCGGCATGATGGAGTGGGTCGCTGCGAGATGTGTTTCCAGAAATGTAGCGAGTGCCGGAGTGTGATGAATGACCCAACAGTGCTGAAAGTCCTGTAACATAGCAAAGAGAGTGAGGAGGGGACATTGGCACTGTTGAATGAGTAGATGTTTAATTCTGGTAGTTTACTAAGGTAGATTTTGGCTTGATGCCTATTGTAGAGAAGGTTAATAGGAACATTATTCAAACATTTTTTAATTCTGTAACGTTTTTAAAACGTTCCACTAACAGCTTAAGAATAACATTTGTAATATATATATATAATGTTAAAAAAAGATCTAACGATACTACAAGAACGTTTTTAAAACTTTGAGAGAACATTTAGAGAATGTTAGCCAATGTTCTGAGAACACTTCCTGTTAGCTGGAGAGTTTCTAACAGATTTGAAGTAAGGTGATATCTAAGATCATCACTTTAAACTGAAGTCATCACCTATTGTGTGAAAACAGGTAAGGAATTTAAAATAATGCTTGTAGGATCTCTTCAAAAGCTTGTCATGGTCCTTAATGAATAGCCGGCCTGTTAAATTACATATAGTAGATGGCTGTTTCAATAAATATGGTTTCTTCTCGTACAAGAATATCCACTAGGTCAAATTTAGTCTTTGCAAGGCCACCAGACCGTGCAAAGTTTAGCATACAAGAACATGCTAAGAATTTAAGGCAAATTCACCTAAGCCCACTTTCCCTAGCAATGCAGCTAAGCAGTGTCGGATTTCATTCATTTTACTTCTCACAAAACAAATCAGATTGTTTTCCATTTGTGGGCTGGACCGGACAGAAACGTACTAAGATTTTCTTGTGGACCTTTGCCAAAGCAGAACTGTGGTGATGTAAGATAGTCCTAGACCAGCACTTAAGATCAGCTCCTTTAAGGACCACAATTTCTCTTCTCAATAATGGCTATGTTTTCCGGGAGATGTTCAAATGGAAAAATCAATGTGTTGATCTGCTTTGAGGTGTAGCTGCTGAGAAGGACCAGCTTTCATAATGTAACTCCTATAAAAGGCTCTTGAAATGGCTGACAAGGAACAGACACGGACATCATTTCTTGCCACATATATCCACGGAGTGGCAACAAAGGCCTATCCTTTAAAACCCTGTTACCCTCGTATCCTGTTAAAACACACCAACAAACAAGCATCACATACAAAATAATGGCCATCTGGCCCATTTATTACTTGTGGCTAAATGATTTACTGCCTTAGAAGATCATTTACACTGTACGAACCATTTATATCCCAATGACACGCTCGCACCGGCTTCATTTTTTTAAGAAATCAAATGTCACATACGATTGATGGCCAACGCTGGTTGTAAATATTTCAGACAGCATTTCTCCCCCACTGTACATCTGATTCCAACACCACAGACTGACAGATTGAACACAACTGATAAACATCAGATCTGCGACCTGTGTTATCAGACAGCAAACACAACACTGATCTTCATCAACAAGAGATTATTTACAATTAGCACAATTAATGGATGTCTGATTTTTTATAATTCCTCATATTTAACAGATCAAAAGCAGTTTTGTTTTATGTGCAGGACTTTATGAGCAGGAGAATTAAAAATAACTTTGATGAAATTTGTTGTGATTCATTTACATTTATGCGTTTGGTAGACGCTTTTATCCAAAGTGCATTTGAGGTATGCGTTTTTAGATATACATTATTGGTTTTAATCATTGGTTATTGTTTTTTTAATTTAGTTGTTTATTTTGTAATGTATGTATTATTTAACTTTACAATATTTGTATATTATGCTTGGAAGTGGCCACACAGTGGATGTTTATTCACTATAAGTGATAAATTATTCATAAATACTGAATGAATATTAAATAAATATTCATGAGGTCTGACAGAGACCATGTAACTGTACTGTGGGTCATACAGCAAAAATAAATAAAAGAATTAAGGCCTAATTAGTTCCATTAAAAGCATAACCTAAATCTAACATCTATTCCTTAATATCAGCAGGGTCTTAATTTAATAAAGTGGTTAGCCACAATGTTCTAAAAGAACTCACATTTTAAGCATGTTGGCACAGTCGTTCAAACACTGCAAGTTCACATGAATTTTTCATTGTGTTTTTGATTGATTTTGCGGTCCACAGAGTCCACGCCAAAGCGACAAACCCCGACCGTTTCAGTTTGTAGTAAATCCATAATTTATGACTTTCAGTATTCACGTAAACTTAAGAGCGTCATAGTTCAAACTATTTAAGAATGCCAGGAACAATCACAAAAATTAGGACTCCTCACAATGTGTACGTATCTAGAGCAGATGGAAGATCTTCTTTGAAGATCTCCAGAAAAATCGTCTGCCAGTCTTGGCTGTTATATACAGTATCTCGTTGGAAAATTGTATTATTCTCAAAAAGCATTCCGAGTGAATGCTGAAAGATCTCAAAAGCTTACATTTCACTTCCCAAGACACGCTGTCTAATGTCTGCCGTAATACCACTCGTGGAAACAGCAGACCCCTCAACAAATTCAAGCTGTCAGTTCGAGCAAGACTCCAGGGTTGACTGGATCCCCAGCATGTGTAATATAACCAGCCAGTGTGTCAATCTGGGGTGTCTTGGAGAACTTGTTGGAGGAAACATGGAGCTCCCTGGAGGTCTTTAAAAGGCCTCTAATGTCCACAGCTTTCATTATGCCATCCAGAGGGATTTCCCTTAAGCTTGTTGGGAGTTAGGAGAAATGACTGTATCGAGAACGGGGACAAACTAGTTCAGTCATGCATTAAACATTGTCAAATTTTAATTGAATTAATGAAGGGGAGTTGGATGTGGTCTGATATAGTGCAATTCTTACACAAAAGAGACGTGTGTCACAAGATGTGATATTTAATGTCTGTCACATTACATTGATATCAGCAAATATTGACTTTTATTTCATTTCACATTGATTTAAGACTGACAAATTAACCAAGTCCTTTGTAGTGTTCCTGTAGCTCAACTGGTAGAGCATTGCGTTAGCAGTGCAAAGGTTGTGGGTTTGATCCCAAGGAACACAAGTACTGATAAAAATGTATACCTTGAATTCACTATAAGTTGCTTTAGCTAAAAGCGTCTGCCAAATAAAAAAAATAAATGCATAGCGTTTTTTGTATTCCTGAAAATACAATCTGTATTCAGATTTTCCAACATAGCAAAACGTGCAAACAAGTCAAATATATATCAATATTTCTAAACTATGAAACCTTTCTCATCAAATTTATCCAAGACTAAATTATCTGAGCTAGGCTGTCCGTATCTCTACACTTTTACTGTAATAATACTTTTTTTATTTTCTCACAAAGAATTGTACTGTAGGAGAAACATCTGAGACACCTGAAAGAAACATCACAGAGAACTCTACTGTAAAGCTATAAAAGAGAAACCTCTGAGTAATAACATATTCCTCTGGGTCTCCATGTGGAGTTCCATGTGTTTGTGTGAAAACACAATCCGCCCTCTTTCGTGAGTGACTTTTGGTTTCATTTTTCCTCGGAATTGCCCTTCTTGAGGTGGAAAAGCGCTTCATGATTAATTTCTTCAATCTGCTTCAGGTACAGTTCCACACACGATTAAACAGCCAATCACAACGCAAGCTGTATTCAGACCCCTTCCTGTTTCCACATCTCGTGAAACTTATTGCTATGCACAGCAACCTTTATTTTGCAAGGTCAGGCTCCAGAGGTGCTGAAAGAATGCAAAGCTCACCATCTTTTCTCTTTTCTTCCTCTTTCTCTTCTGTATCCCTCCATCCTCTCCTCCGCTCTTCCAGATAATGAAGTCAACTGTTTGAAAAGCAAAAGGCATCGTTCTTGGTTTTATGATAATTGGCCCATCTGTCATTCCATAAATAAAGCGGATCTGCTCAATGTGTTTGGAGCGAGCGCTGGTGGGAAGCTTGGGTGGGTGCATCCAGGAATGACAGGAAAAACAAATTACTTTCTCTACTCTGCAGGCAGAGTTTCAACGTAACACATCATAAGTGGCTGTTTCGGAAACACCTCTTGTGCTGAAATATTCCCATATTAGGGGATGATCACAACGGCAAAGGTTCACAATACACATAAAGGGAGCCTTTCGTGAGCTATTCTTGGCTCTGTTTCTTGAAGCATGTTCACGGGTGGGTGACAGCTTCAAATCTGCAAGCCAGAGGGAGGATGGTTGGATGCAGGTAGCCTTGGTGTTCAGATCCACAGAAGGCTCCAGAGTAACTGGGCTGTTGCATTGCCATGGTAACCGGCCATTGATCCGCAGAGTTGTGGTGGAGGGGAGTGGCAGCAGCACAAAAAGTGACAGAACATATCACGGTTCTCAAGGGGGGAGGAGGAGAGAGAGAAAGAGAGAGAGACTGTCATACGAAATGGAGACAGACACCTGTGGTGGAATGAGATGAAATGACTTTATAGGCATTCTTAAATAGACGCTGAAAGAAACGTTTCACAGAGAATGTAAATTGAAGCTCTTTTGATGTCTCTTTAAAAGACTTCCTTTATTCAAAATGAAGACATGGAGATACATTAATAAATTAAATGCATTTTTTTCTGTTCCCTTAAAAAAGGTCCATAAACTTTATGGCAAAGAAATTTGGCAGGTATGGTTGCCAGAAAAATCTATTTAAGAAAATTGGCCAAATGGGAGAATTTTTTTTAAACCTGTATTTCTATATCTTATATAATGTTTATATACAAGCTATACGTTTACATGATGATCAAAAATGGGCTTTCAATGAATAGTCACACAAAAACAAACATGCACAGTGTCACCAACACAAATACACAACTAATAATAATGCAATAAATAAATATAACTAAGCAACATTTTATGTCACAACTCCATCTTGCACAATTAACAACGACACAAAAAATAAACAGTATCAAATAAAATGTGACTTACAGAAACAACCAGAAACTTCCTTTTACTGTTTAACATTTCATTTTTTTCACTGACATTTTAAAGAGTCGAGTCTGTATCACATTTGGCAGTTATCTGCATCCTGCGCAACCCAGCTCTCAGAACCGGCCTGCAAGATGAGATTTATGGATTATTGAACTACACAATAATCCATATTCACTATATACGGGATTTTCTAACACAGCTGTTACCGAAACACACACAGTGCTTTCAAACAACGAGAGCAATCATTTCAAATACGCTACAATATTCAGTCTGGGAGCAGCGGCGGAAATGTTAAACGTTCAAAAAGCGCCGGCAGTCACGACGCGAGGTGGCGGGGGGGGAAACTGGCTTGTCATTTACCTGTGATGTGTTTTACTGTGAAAAAAGATTACTGAAGCACCGATAAGGAGATGCTGCAAGGTCAGCGTAATTCCTGCCCGAGATAAAGTAGTCAAGCTGTTGGCGGGCAGAAGGTACCTCTGAAGCCAACTGATAAAAGCTCCAAGGGTGAGGAGCTCTCAGGTGGAAAGGTACGATAACTGAGATAGTTCCAGAGATTCAGGACCACCTATTTGGAGGGTAAATGAAGGTGTGACAAATCAAGTGGCAGATTGATAGAAACCGAGAGTAGTTTCAAAGCAGAACTAGTTAGGATTTACAACATATATATGGAGATAGTATATTACAGGAATACATGGGAAACGTAAACTTGCTTGAACCTCATCTCGCTTTGATTATAGTAATGCCTTAAATTGTCTCTTAATCAATGTACAATCACTTCAAAATCCTGCTGGTAGTTTTAATTACACTTCTAGCCTCTCATTTACATTACCAGCATTAAATTACTGCTTAAGTCAAGATTTAGGGCTGTGCTGTTTGAATGTTGATTAAAGATTAACCAATAGCCTGCAAGGCCTTGATGATGAGGTCAGATGAAAAAAGTTTTAGAGGTGGAGTTATACATTATATATCCTGTTTATATGTTGACTATGAATATCACAAAGCAAATCTGTTTGAATTAAAAAATATTGTGCATTAAATGTTAAATGCACTGACATGCACTTAGTTTAATTGATTTATTTTGGCTTTAAGACGGAAGTGGTTGGTCTATAAACTGTCAAGTGTTTTGTACATTAAACACTGCAGGCTGTTTTGGAATCACGGCCGTTTTTCCAAGTGGAACTCTTGATTCACAGCAAAACAAGCCTTTTCCTTTCGTGAATCCATGACATATTGCTTTTTCCTCCCAATCAAACTATGATTCTCACTTTCTCACACCTGGTACTGTCCAATTATAGAAGGGCCACACTTGAATGGAGGTATCTATTTCCCCAGGCGCCTCTTTGGGGCATATTTCATTTGCCATCTTGAATGGACACCAGTGGATTACTGAGATCAAGAAGCTGTGAAATCCCTTTTGAGACCTTGAACAACCAGGATCACTAGCGTGTGCCTTTTCAACAAATGTCACCAAGGGCAAACCATCCCTCCTGAATGGAAAGCGGAAACCCCCTCAAAAGGACACCACTTAAATACTTAGACAGAGCCCTCGCATTGCTATAGGCTTTAGTCAGAAGCGCTCTCAGATCTCTGAGTGGATATTGAATTCCAAATGTCTCGTAATATTGTTTACAAAGCTTACAAAATGAAGATCTGAAGTGTTTATCAAAACTGACCACCTTTGTGCAAATTTGGACGTTCCAATTAAATCAGTGAAATTCTGTCATTATTAATATTCGTCTTCATTTTACACTAAACTTAAACAACTTTTTCATGAAAGGAGTTTTTATGAAGTCAAAGTTGCCATGCAACTTGAAGTACAAAATGATCAACCGTCATCAACATAATTTTAAATTTGTACTGGTTTATCTTTTTAAGATTATATGCTGGGATTTGAACTCCGGTCTCCTTAACGTGTTAAATGCTGTAATAAATGTTGTTGTTGTAAAAATACTTTAGATGTTGAGCTTTTTCTCAGCGTAACAGGCCGGTTGGGCCCACCTGAGCGCAGGTTGCGACGACGGCCTTCGAGGCGAGCCCTTACGTGACAAAGTGCAGTAACCTTCTCTAACAAAATGCCACGGCGCATTGGCGAAACAAGCTTCTTGGACTTTGTGTGGAAGGAGACGTTAGTTGGTTTTGACAGGAGGGTGGAATCACGGCCCAGTGAGGCGAGAGATTATTGGAACAGCACCCACTTCTGTGAACTCAATTGAAACATCATTCCATCATTTTAAGGGCGAAAGGCAGATCGTGGACGACACGAATGACGATAAATTAAACGACGAGCTCCTCTCCTTCGGCGGGGCTGGTTTTAATAAGGCAGTGAGTGTAATCAGGGCTTTCACTACTGCCTGCTTCCATATATGCAGGATGATTGTCCGCCAGGGACGGTGATTTATGAGGGCAGTCGCGGCGGTGGCTTCTTGCTTGATTACACGGCTGCCCGCAAACGCATGCGGCAAACAGACATTAAATCAGACGCGCGTCTTCCGATGACGCCGCGCAGAGGAGCGCGTGGGCGACGGGCGCGTGGGGGCGGGGAATTGTGTTTTTGTGAATGGCGGACGTTTCTTTTATTAGACGTAAATGCTAGAGGATTTTTACATCATTATGACACGTTGGTTGAAAAGAGCAACGAAATGAAAGATCAAGCACCCACAATTGGGTAAATTTACAGTGTGTTCTTACGGTATGGGAAAAATATAAATAATTACGTCTGAATCTGTTTTTCAATTGTGTTTATGTATCCCCACAGCTCCATTAACAAGGGACAAATACATATTCGTTTCAGTTCTTTAAACTTTAAAGTAACAACGTGTTATATCACATAATGTGTAGGCTACATTATTACCGATAATTGTTAAGAAAAACAA
>JAZGTK010012161.1:0-15106 GCA_036877625.1 Ambastaia sidthimunki
TCTGTAAGTCCTCACACAAACACACTTTCTGCATGTTCTGTAAGTCCTCACACAAACACACTTTCTGCATGTTCTGTAAGTCCTCACACAAACACACTTTCTGTTGTTTTCCCATTAGAACCTCCCGGGAAGGTCATAGATCTTAAAGTGACAGATTCCTCCTACACCACCTTGTCTTTGTCTTGGACTAAACCGAAAGAGGAGCCAGGTATTCAGGATGAAGCGAAGGGTTACTTCGTTGACATAAGACCAGCTGAGAACACAGAGTGGGATCGATGCAACACGACCGCTATCATCATGACCTCCTACACTGTCAAAGGAATGAAATCAATGGGCATGTACTGGGTTCGAGTGGTTGCCATTAATGAAGGTGGAGAAGGTGAACCACAGGAGCTGAACAACTACATCCTGGCAATGCCTCCACCAGGTAAACACACCTTTTCACCTTCTTAACCCAGGCTAAATGTAATCCTGGGTTATCTTGTTTCAGGTTTTACATTGTTTATACTTCACCCTGGGTTAATAATTAATCCTGGGCTAGTAGGTTTCCTGATTTCACACTGTATATTTGTAAACTCTGGGTTACGGTCATAATCCAGGGTTAAAAACTATGCCAATTATTTTAAATTTATGAGTGTGAAGTATTACTTTCCCTGGGGTTAAGTGTATTTTAAAAAGATAACCCATGGTTAAGTATAGTGGGAAAAGCCGCCCTAGTCTGGTCTGACTATTTGACAAAACCCCCCACCACTTAATTTCAAATCATTGTACTTGCTTTTTTGATCTTAGTGAGACCGAGATTAACAGACGCTAAGATAAAGAGCTTCATGGTGGTCAGAGCTGGAAATTCTGCACGATTCAACATCAATTTTGAGGTAAAGAGCAAAACTAAAACCATACATATCAGTTATTTCTGAACTGATTTGTTATGTTTGTACAGGCGTCTCCATGGCCTGATGTCATCTGGCTTAAAGACGGCATTCCAGTTTCTAAACGAGTCACTATCAGTAACGCTGAGGGAGGTTCTCAGATTCTTATCCCATCTGCAGAACGTTCTGATACAGGAATCTACACCATCATTGTCAAGAACGTTGTGGGACAAGAGACCTTCAGTATTGAGATTCGAGTGACAGGTGAGAGAGACTTAGGGTCTCATCTTAATTTATATAAAATTAAAGTGTGTAATTTTGGTGCATTTTCTATTGGTCAGCCAAACAGATATCTCCACCCCAAACTAATCCCATTGGTTGAGCCAATGTTAGCTTTGTGGGGCCGGTCAGAATTTCTGAACAGATTGAATAGTTTTGATAGTGCCACAGTGTTTTAAAGCAAATCCGTGACAGAACAAATAGTTTATATTTGACTGAGACTATTTAGGTATTTGAACATAAAATAAGAAATAAACATGTTACCTTAATTGGCATCAGAAATCATGAATATCTAAACGATACACTCAAACATGCGTGCTCTGTGGGACAGTGTAATCCATTTGCTTTATTAACTGTTCTGATACGGTTGGCTGGTTTTGACGCAGATGAACCAAAGCCGCCCGGTCCCGTGGAGCTGGATGAGAACGTGCCGGGCACCGTGACCGTTTCCTGGGAACCGTCACCGGATGAGAAACGCGATGATCGCCTGCATTACACGGTGACCAAGAGAGACTCCAGCAAGAGGACCTGGCACACCATAGCGGACCGCATTTTTAACAACCGTTTCACAATGTGTAACATCATGCCAGGCAGAGAATACCAGTTCCGTGTCTACTCCAAAAATGACATCGGCTTATCTGCACCTTCTGAGTCACCAAAGTGGCTAATCACATGCAAGAAAGGTGTGTGTGATTCACGCAGCCTGGAGCTGTGGAGGGATAGTGTTCTGTGATTTTACAGGCCCCACGGGTAAAGTGAGACCTCATAACAATTTAATACTCCAAGAGTAATCAGAGGGCCCAGAATTCAGATATGGATACAGTTTTTCAAGCCAGTCAATACATTGGTTTATAAAAGTATTTGACCAGCTGTAGGTGTGTTGAACAGTGGTTCCCAAATGGTTTTAATTCAGCACACAGATTTTATATTAAAAATTACCATTGGAAACTACCATTTAGAATGGAAACACTGCTGGTAGTGTGTTGTGTACAGTACATCACTACTCTGATTGTTACAGCTTTACAACCTGTTCATCTCTTGCAGAAAAATTCACTCTGAACATCCCCGAGTCCAAGACCTGCAATTTGGAGAGTCCTCCAAAGTTTATGGTTCCCCTGAAAATCCACACCGCCCCACAGGGCTACGAGTGCTATATGAGCTGTGCTGTGAGGGGCAACCCCACCCCCCACATCACCTGGTACCGTGACAACGTCAGTCTTAACACCAACACTAACTACCACATCACTAACACCTGTGGAGTCTGTTCCCTGCTCATTCTGAGAGTCGGACCCAAAGACATGGGAGAGTACAAAATCACAGCTGAGAACACGCTAGGAAGATCCGAGTGCTCCACCATTCTCACAGTCAGAGGTGAGTTCACCACACTAATCTGATGAAAAGACTAGTTCAGACCAGGAAAAAGATTTTTCAGACTGGTTTATATTGGTTAGTGTTGTTTTAGTGCTGGTCTAGCTGTTGGATCGGCATAGCTGTTCTGTTCACCTGCGTGATGTGATTGAAGCTTGTCAACCAGCATGACTTTTCTAGTAATGCTTGTTAACAGATGTCTTGCTGGTTAAAAGCACACCAGCTTCCAAACGGCATAAACTTGAGGCCTGGAAGTCTTTTCAGTAGAGTAGGTGGTTAAATTCAAAATGATTCCTGCAAATTTGCCAAAACATAAACAGCTGCTCAGTGTTTATTCCTGTTGAGCCCAGCAGCATCTGAATGTGTGTGTTGTTGAATTTGAATGTGGGCTGCAGCTCTGTTTTCTGCACAGTTCACACCGTTGAGAAACATCTGCATGAAGTCAACAGTTAATGTACACACACAAATTCAGCTGAACTCTTCTAAAAGTAAAACGCCCAAGACTTTAGTCAACATTTCCTTTTAAATATGATGCATGTTTACTCATAAAACGGTTACCAAATTAAATTCAGTAAAATATTTGGAAAATTGTGGACATTAAATTGTACAGATGCAAATGAATTATTAATCTTCTTTCTCTTGTTTTGCAGAATAAATCATGTTTAAGTTCATGCTGTCTGCAGATCATCTGCTTTGTTGTTTCTGTGGATTTGTACTGGATTAAGTTTTTTAGAGATTGACAGATTCTTATGGCACTTTTAAATTGGTTTACATTGTGGCCTTATTAGACAGAAAGTAGAATAAAAAGCATGTGATAGATTGTGTAATATTAATAAACTGTTAAATGCAGAGTAAGTCATCTGTTTCAAGATTGTTTTTCGAACAATTATCATTGTTTGAAACTTTCATTTATTTTTGCTTTTGGTTATTTTTGAGCATGTGCCCTGTTGTTTGACACCATCACAAATGCAATTGCACTATATTACCAGAACAAAAAGAAAAAAAAGTAGGGTTTGTTTTCTTAATCTTGCTTGTGTTAAATTGCACGATTAAGAGCCTTTGCAAACATTCAGATTTGCTTTATGAACAAGAATGGTTTGGTGTAAATAAAGTTTTCCGATTCATGATGTGTTTTGGTTTTTAATTAATCCGCTTATGCACAGACTGTTATTATTAATCTTCACTACACATCATGAGTTACAAATCCACCACTCACCACGTTGTGATCTCTCCATCTCTGATCCTTATATGGATTGTAAAGCCCTGCTCTGAACATACCAGTGTAACTCGAAAATAAAAAAGATGTCCAGTCTTGACTGATTATTGTTCACATAACATGTATCCAATAAATACAATTGTTAGCAGTACAGTGTATTAGATCTTCACCTTGCTTGTCGTATGAGAAGCTGGTCCTTTACTGTCTCTGCTCTGCTAAGCAATGATGATAATACCAGTGGCCAAATATGAGAAAATAAATTAAATACTTCTTCTCAAACTTGCTGTACAAAGCTGTGCTGTTTTGCAAAACTGTTGATCTCTATTTTTCTCTATTTGTTAATCGCTTCATTATGCTGTTATGTTTTATGTGACTCCTCTGGGACAAAATGTTATAAACAAAAGTGAAAACAAGTAACATTACCTCTCAATAGCCAGTAAATCTGCATGCAAATATCAGCAATGTGCGGTTAAAGTTTAATGTGCGGTGTAAACCACAATTGTAAAAATCCCTCCCCTCTTACAGAGAAGTATGTTGAAATGGACACAATACAAAAAACACTTTCATAATTATCGCAAAATATGTAACCCAGAGACATTCTCAAATAAATGAGTTTTATACATTCAGCTCTGATCTGATGACAATGTTTCAAAAAAACTTTGTGAGCTACCTTGATATCTACTGCCTATATAGGCAGTTGTCTTCTAAGGCAACTTATTTAAACTGATTTCAAAAAGTCGAGTTTTGCATTTCTAAACTATCACAACATGATATTCTTAAAAGCATAAAATTGTTATTTTCTATTTAGGTTCTGTCAATAATTTGTGTTATTAAATCAACTTTTCTATTTCTTTACTATCTTGGAGAGATTTTTAATAAGCTATTTGCAATGCGTTGTGGGATTGCCTTCTCAGCAAAAGAAGTCTTTTGTTTGGCACGGATAAAGACTCGGGGTAGACTCATAGCTCTCAGGGTTTTTGGCCATTGACATTGTAATATGTTCTTGGTCCTTTTAAAAGTGACAGAACTTCACTTTAAATTCTTAAGTCTTCCTGGCAAGGGTTTGGGCAAAGAACGTTTGTTGCAGATGTCTAGATTCGCCGTTAACATGCTTGTCTCGTCTGTCATTGGATGTGGTTCATTTGCGTGGAGAAAAGAAAGGTTCAAACCTTCCGCTGCTGTAGTTTAGACAGACTCAACAGTGTGAGCAGCGTTGCCCCCTACAGGTGATTTAACGCACTATATTTACAATCACAATGAGAAATGAAAAAACTCTGTTCAGTTTAGAAGACTTTAATAATAGTTTCTGTCTCAGTCTTAACATGTTGGGATGTAAAATTGACACACTATCACCACCAGCTTTGAGTTTTGTAAACAATGAGGAAAACTAAAATGCATCTGTTGGTTGTATCTGAATATGAGTGAGTGAGTGAGTGACATGTATTTGTCAGTTATGGTTACCCATAACTGAAATGTGACCTCTGCATTTAACCCATCCTTCGTGAGGAGTGAACACACACTGCAAGTCRTGAACACACACACACWCCCGGAGCAGTGGGCAGCTATCACTGCAGCACCCGGGGATTAATCGGGGGTTAGGTGTCTTGCTCAGGGGCACTTTAGTTACTACCTGTCGGCGCTGGAATCGAACCAGCAATCTACTGATTACAAGCCCGACTCCTTAACCAGTAGACCACAACTGCCCCGACCACAACTGTCATCATCAGGGCTTTAAGGATGTGACACTGGTTTTAAACACTGTGGGCTCTAGTGCTGACTGGAGCTCATCAAACCTCTGGAGGATGAGATGTGTTCTGAGTGTCTTTCTCAACCACAATGTATGTCCCATAAACTTAATTCCAACAGCACTGTCTTCTGGCAAAAGATGCTCTGATTAAATTATTTACAGTTTTTCTCAGATGATTCTCTTTGATTAAATTGTACAGGGATGGCGTAATGACCAGGAATGCATGTTGGCCGCCTCTGACCCCATGACCTCAAGCTTTATAAAGCCTCAGTGGGTTGATCCATAATCGTTTTGGTTACTGTGAAAGGGTAGACGTCAGATATCAGACTTAAAACATATAGACATAAACACCTATTGTAGGAAGATGAAGAATTTTTTTACATTGAGAAATAATGAGAAAAAAGCAAATGTATTCCCCAATTGACATGTTGTATTATGTTTAGAAACAGCATATATTAAAGTAAAAAGAGATGTATACACACTTAAAAAGAGTACTTCGAATTTAATACCTAAATAGAATTTCTTTACAAAAACACAAAAAATACAAAAATCTAACCATAATCAATGTATTTTTATTAGTCATTGTACTTTAGGAGTAAATGTTTAGTGAGAGTGAGTTGAAAAGACTTTTATTATGAAGGCGGATGTTGTTTCGTCACGCTTCACTGCGGCGCTGCTCGTGTTGAGTTGCGGGACGGTGAGAGTTTCATCTCGAGTGTTTCCCGCACGGAAACCGTTAATGATAGCGGGGGGGTTACCGGCACCGCGGGGGGTCTCTACAGTCCGGAGCACGACAGCTGTCTGTCCGTTACTGGGGAATGAACGACGAGACAAGTCCGGATAACGACAAGAGAAACTGTGGGTATGTCAGACATCAGCCGAGAGCTGTTAGCACAACTGCTAGTTCCGTCTCTTTAAAGCAACTGAATCTCTCACATCAACTACATTCATGGTTACGTTTCTTCTGTCAAACACAAGGTGGCCGCCCCGCTTTTCTGTCCTTTGACTGAACCTGTGCTGGACTTGTGAGTCTGATGAAAATGTGGCATCTTCTGAGGGTTTAAATGATCTTGAACACTTTGTTGACAGTGTTGAGCAGATGCTGGCTGTGACTCACGGGAAGACCCCCATCAGTCTGCTGCAGGAATATGGGACGCGGATAGGCAAGACTCCAGTGTATGACCTGCTGAAGGCCGAGGGTCAGGCCCACCAACCCAACTTCACCTTCTGCGTGTCGGTGGGAGACATCAGCTGCACCGGCCAGGGGCCCAGCAAGAAAGCTGCTAAACACAAAGCTGCAGAGGCCGCCCTCAACATGCTGAAAGGAGGAATGCAGGGAGAGATGAGAGCAGGAAATGGGATAGATGGAGAGGAACAGACTGGGATAGATATGGATGGAGAATGGTGAGTGTCTGACCATAAAGAGATTTTCACACAATAACCTTCTGTTAGTGTCATACTCAGATTGTTTTTCCAAACCTGTTTGACTGACTGACCGCTGTGGAACACAAAAGGACATTGTATCAAGATTGTTAGAGAGTAGAAGAATGGAAATTCACCAAAAGAAGGAACTGAGTTTTCTGTCTTTTCATTGTTTTATTTGTTCTTGTGTTCAGCTCCCAATCTGAGATGAAATCTTCCAGTTCAACACAGCAGGCTGAGTGCAATCCAGTCGGAGCTTTGCAGGTGAGAAAATGTTTTAGATGAATTGCAGCGCAGTTAGGTGTTTGATATATGTTTGCTCTGTGTAGAGAAACAGAAAACATGTGGACTGATCTATTGTTTTGCTTGCGTTACACGTCTTCTAAAACGTCTAAATCGTTGCATCTGTAGCCGTGTCACTTATGAGTATAAAAACGACATTTCTACAGGAGCTGGTAGTGCAAAAGGGCTGGCGTTTACCCGAGTACACAGTCACTCAAGAATCTGGACCTGCACATCGTAAAGAGTTTACGATGACCTGCAGGGTGGAGAGATTTATAGAGATAGGTTAATCAGTTTTTTCTCTCTTAATATCCAATTTATTCAAAGGATGTGATGTCTTTGTTTTGGTGTTCCTTTGTTGAAACCATATCATCTTAATTGTTTTGAATTTTATTTTATAGGTAGTGGTACGTCGAAAAAGCTTGCCAAGAGGAACGCAGCCGCAAAGATGCTCTTTCGAATATATGATGTGCCAGTGGACATGCGCAGGAGTCATGAGGCTGAGACAGAAGATGACACCTTCAGTATGGTGAGATGACCTTTATTACTAATGGAAATGTTGCTAAATTCAAGAATTCAGCTCTGCGGAACTTTTAAAATATTGGGATCTGTCTCATTTACCGACAGCACATGGGTGGCAGACCGGAGGGAGGAAAGTCAAAGAGTCTCGGCTGCACGTGGGACTCCCTGCGGAACTCGGCCGGGGAAAAAATCCTGCAGTTGCGCTGTCAACCTCTGAGCGACTCCAGTGACTCAAACTTCTGTTCTCTTCTTCATGAGCTGTCTGAGGAGCAGTGCTTTGACGTCAGCTACCTGGACATAGGTGAAGTACTAACAACCGACTTAACAAGTCCTGTCCTTTACATGATCAGGATATTAGCAGCATAAACCTCCTGTCATATGTCTCTGGACAGATGCTATTTTAAGTGTTGACAACTGCTTAGGATTATTTTAACGTACTAATTTTACTTTAAAGATTGATTTTAATTTAAATTACGCCATTTCAATTTGCTTTGATCAAAACATGTAGGGAAGTCACATTTAATTGAATTTCTGTGTTGTGTAGGGGAGCGCAGTTGGAGCGGTCTGTACCAGTGTCTGGTGGAGCTGTCCACTCAGCCAATCACTGTCTGCCATGGCTTCGCCTCCACTTTGGATGCGGCACGTGCTAGCGCTGCACACAACGCCCTCCAGTACCTCAAGATCATGGCAGGGGGGAAGTGAGACCCCGAACAGGCTCACCTGTAACAGGAGGATGAAGAGCACTTCTGTGAATGGAGGCCTCACTGTAACAGTGTTGGGTGAAGGGACTCTCTGGTCATGTGCCTCAGGAATGTGACACCTAAAGATTCTGGGCTGTACCTGTTTTCCCCAAAGTCTCTTAAAAAAGGCAGGAAGCACTAACGGTTTCATTTATATTTTTATGATTTAAAATCTGCATTTTTATATATCTTGGATACAGCTAATTTTTGCCTTTTTATTCACAAAAGAATCAATTTTTAATCCTTCCAGTATTTTAATTTTGAAATTGTGATATTTAAATATTTGAAACCTTGTAGATTTTCTGCTTTTTTGATTAAATAAATTGAACCAACAATTGCAGAACACGTGACCAAACTTTGTTTTTAACCTTGTCATGTACACTTGTTTTTTTCTATTATGTTTTACTGATCTTATTTTCCATTATGTATGTAAAATAAAGCATCTCTCAGCCATAGAAACTGTAATTTCTTTTTAGTGTTGCTGACAGTAATATCTGTAACAGTATCTGCCTCTGTGATAATGTTTCTGTCATTGTTGGCTGCATCTCGCATTGTAAAACTGAGCCCAGCAAAGATGTTACAATAGTTGTACAAATTTTTATAGCGTATAAGAACAATGGTACCACTGCAACTGAAGTCCATTCACTTACGAGAAAATCTGGTATAGACCCTCTTTCCATATGATGACCATTAAACATTAACCTGCTGCTCACCGTCATCTTGGAGGGAGCGATGAGGATCCCGTGATCTCAAATTATGATACTGAATTGTGATATTTAAATGAAATCATATAGCAAGAAGGCTTTAAACTAGCTTTAAATTATATGTACATCAGCAAATCCTGAGATAACATGGATCAAGTTTTGCACAAACATGTAAGATATTAACTGACAGCAAAAAAAAGAATCATTTTTATTTGAATATTAGAGAAGTAATACAAACTGAGAGTAATAAAAACTCATTGTGTCATGAGGAACGACTGAAATAGTGCTAAAAAATACAGGTAAAATTGACTAGCACTGTCTTGCTGTGAAGATGTTTTGAAACACGAGGTGACAGTATTTGGCCATAACCTCTTCACGGTCCTATCAAGAAAAACAATATTTAAAATATAATTATGGAAATACAATGAGTATTTTTTAGTACATGTCTCAGGTGTTGAAAAACTGCATTAAATATGTCTGTGTCGTGAACATTAAAACTAAAGCATTTAGCATTACATCTGTTATGTAGGAAACTGTTATTATACGTATAATGATGAAATTTAAGAGAACGCTGATCAGCTGTCTACTTGCTAGGCTTGTTTTCAAATCATCCTCATGGTAAAATTCTCAGATATTATCATATTAGAGTTCAGAATGAATGCTATTAAAATTCAATAAATATCTAAAATAGCCTTAATCTATGTAATCTATGAAAAGAAAAAAGCGCTTTGTTTATACATTCACAGATAGGTTCCAAAGAATTCACATATGTACAGTTTATAGAAACCAGGCTCAGTGTCTTTAACTCATCTGCAATGTTACCCATAGTTCAACTGGTAGCAGCTCATGCTAGGTCATGGGTTTCCAATCATAGGTGATGCACATAATAGTAACACATAATAGTTTGTTTTTGAAGAATGTAAAAACATCATCCATAATTTACAAGTAATTAAAGTTAAAACTCTGACCCAGCAGCATTCTGGGTAATGGGCTGCTTACCCACCCTAAAGCTCTGTGGGCAGTGAGAGAGGAACCGTGAACTGTGGGGAGAGAGACACACACGGAAGTGTTTGCTATGTCACATCAGTGAGATTTAAATCTGTCCGGCTGCCAGAACACAAAGTCTGCCATTCTGTTACATTTATTTCTGAATTTCATTTCATTAAAAATTACAGGAATTAAAACTGTTTGTGCAGACTGTAGAGAACTGCTGCAGGATGGAAAGATTTGTTTAAGCAGCGGGCAGGAATATAAAGTCTGACTGTATTTTCACTTCCTCAGCCCTCAAATGGGCCCAGATTCACCAGCAGCCAGAGAAACATATTACATGTATCAGACTGCAAACAAACAAACAGTGTTTAAACAGTTTCATAGATACTGTAGAATGTCACATAACAATCAGTTTTTTATTTCCACATCTGAATAAATTCTTCAGAATAAAGCTCTGATTTTCATATAATGTGAAAAACTGAGCATGACTGACTAATCTAGTGGGTTCATAAATGTGGGATTAGATATTCAAGCACTGCCACTGCAGGCCAAAACCAGCATTCATTTACATGTATTCATCTTTTATGCAAAGCAACTGACAGTGAATTCAATGTATAATTTTTCAAACCCACAACCTTTGCGCTGCTAGCGCGATGCTCTACCTGTTGAGCTACAGGAACACCACAGCACTTTGTATTAGCATAAAAAACTAAAGAACTGATCCGAGTCAGACACACTGAATAACAGTGAGGTGATTAAGAAACCCCATAAGAAATTCTTATAAATAAAACATGTTCTGTTTGGTGTACATAATGTTGCAGGATTACTTCTTCCAAGAAACAGATTTGCGTTTATAGTGAAAATGATGAGCCCAGACAGTAAAGTCAACCGGTAAAGAACAAGAGGCCAGACAGTAAACAATCTGTTCCAGATTACTGATATTTACTGTGGTCCACTAAAATATGATGACTAGAAAACTTCTGACGTACTTCAACATGAAGCAATATGAAATACAAAAACGGTCCAGTTGTAGCAATGGCTGAACTCAGAGATGACTAAACATCCTAAGTGAGAAATGGCCTCTAAAAGCTGACATGCCCTCAAACGCATATGAAATAAAGGGCTACATAGTGGCCTGTCTTCGGGCGCCATTTTCGCACAGGTTACTGGCAGTGACACTGAAGGAGTTATTTGGTTTCGGGTCTGAAGGAGTTATTTGGTTTCGGGTCTGAAGGAGTTATTTGGTTTCGGGTCTGAAGGGTTAAACTCAGCGTCTCGCTGCCGGTGGGCGGTGAGCTGCAAGAAAAGCAGCTGTCGCCTGCACGCAACAAATCATTGACGGAAAACACAACTTGTTGATCCTTATCCAGGGGAAAAAACAGGCGATATGTAGAACTTTAAAAAGGATGAAAGAGCGCCTGTATACTGGCGTTATTTAAATGTGACGATGCTTATTTTCACAGCGCTGTCAGCAATGGGTCACCAGATATTAAGGTACGTGTTTGTGGTGGCGTTATTCATGTACTCAGTATTAATTATGATTTTTTGATGATCTTTAATAGATAATTATTGAAAATGATTCTGATTGCAAAGCGACGCGGTCTGTAGATGCGTTGTAAGCTGTTTAAATGTAATTTCAACACATCTTACGCGTTTCTCCTTAATGCGTCACATTCAAATGATTAAAATGATCCGTATGGCAAAACGGTTCATAATATTGTTTTGCATTTTTTCATACATGATACAGGGTCAATACCGTCGTTAGCCACTCCTACATTGTTAAACTGTATTTAATGTGCACTTTGAGACGTTTGCGAATGTTTATATCGATTCAGACGCAAACATAACTGGAGTCACTTTTTTCTTGTTTTCTGTCACTGGAATCGTGTCATAAACGCCACTGCATTGACAAGCCGATGTCCACGAGCGATTCTTAAACAAATCTATATGAATTACACTTGAATTGCACTAAATCAAAATGTCTAAAGATCGTGATGTTTTGTATGGGGTGTTTTTGCAGCTGTACGGGCGAGTTCCAGCGGACCATACACTTAACTCTTTAACTAGAAGATATGAAAATGTTATATCTAACTTTAATACGCTTGAGAAACAGCTGATGGACTCTTAATCCTCTGTAGAAACAGCGATTGTGAGAACTCCTAAACGGCAAACAAACCAACGTAAATGTTGACAGTCCTTACAGAGAATGACAGGCGGATCATATATGACAGTCAACATCTGAATTTATCGGCTTGTTTGATTTTGTTTTGGGAGGAAAGAGACGAATCAGAGTTAAACTTCAGCACCGCCGGAGTGGACAGCGTTCAGCCGTTCAACGAGATCTGCAGGTATGTTTTTTTGCTTGTAAGTTTGCTTGTACTGAACACAACTCACACAACACGTACACCAGCAAGCGTGCAATTCTTATTCCTCTTATTTCTCAAACAGAATGAAAACACTCGCAGAACGACAGATAACCGCCTGTCCCGCGGATGGAGTCCATACATGAGCCCCACGAACAGAATGGACAAACCATCCGCAGGAACGAGTAAGGTTGCCTCTCGGTCGACAGTGTCTCTTCCAGCGGAGCCTGTGGATATCATTCGTAGTATGTCGTGCTACCGGCGCGTGAAGCTGAACGTTGGTGGTTCACCGCACGAGGTTTTGTGGAGAACTCTGGACCGACTGCCGCGCACGCGACTGGGCAAGTTACGCGACTGCAAAAGCCACGATGCGCTCACGGAGATATGCGACGACTACAGTTTGGACGACAACGAGTACTTTTTCGACAGACACCCAGGGGCGTTTACGTCTATACTAAACTTCTATCGCACTGGAAAGTTGCACATGATGGAGGAAATGTGCGCGCTGTCCTTCAGCCAGGAGCTGGATTACTGGGGTGTGGATGAGATCTACCTGGAGTCCTGCTGCCAGGCGCGCTACCACCAAAAGAAGGAACAAATGAACGAGGAGCTCAAACGGGAAACGGATACTCTGAAAGACCGGGAAGGCGAGGAATTCGATAACACGTGTTGTTCAGAGAAAAGGAAGAAACTGTGGGACCTTCTGGAGAAACCGGGCTCTTCTGTAGCTGCCAAGGTAAACGTTACTGCATATCTTTGACAACAACACTGATAAACAGGCTATACGACAGGGCATTAGTTGAAAGATAAATAAGGGACACGTCTTTGTCATTATAAGTTATCTAAATGTCTTATGGCCATATGCCACATTAACGGGCTCACAGTCTCTATCTGACACCATCAACTGCCAAGAAACAACCCGTCACTGTTTGGAAGCATATAGCAACACTCAGTTATCTTAAAAGGCAGCGTGCAGGCTCCTGACTCACCAAATAGCTACAGTTGTGTAGTCAAACACAACACAGTGACGCCTAATTCAAAACTATTTCCACGTAAACCTTACGAGCATGAAGCTTGACATTTCTAATACGTTTCGTATTTGACAGACAACTTTAAATAATTTACTTACAGATAGATACAGAACAGCTTTTTATTGTGCTCGAATGGTAGAAAACGCTAGATGTTAGCAGCGTTATGGGCAAACTTTGCTTGTGTTAGTTTTGTTCACCTGTATGACTTGCTCTAATTTCATACTTGTACCTGTGTTCTGATGGTCACGTGGGACTGGGAGTGCCAGACCTTCTCTTCTTGTTACCAGGCAACAGACAGATGACTATGGCTTTTAAAGGAAGCAGTATAAGAGTTAGTGATAGTGAGTGGTCAGAGTGTGTGTGGTTCATTGTGCATGTGTGTATATAGGTCAGTTACATGACACTAATATTTTGGTCTGGACCTATTAAAAGATGCATTAAAAATGCAATTTCTACACAAATCACTCCAACATGCCACTTACTAAACATACAACACAAAGTAGATTTTTAAAATTATTTCTCATTACCATTACCATTTATTTGTCAATGACCCACCTACAGATGGTCTTCAGAAGTCAACAACAAAAGAGGCAGAAATCAGTTGTGTGTTCAAGCTTCTTTTCTGATTCTCTCAGACTCTCCAGCCTCTTCTTCATGGCACCTCTGGTTAAATGTCAGACAAACGTCACATTAATTTTTTTCTCTCATTCTTACTGGAACAGAGCTCTGTCTACATCTGTCATATCACTGCAAATTACTGTCTGGTCAAATATGAAAGCTAGATTTTTTTTATGTTGATTAAAAGCTAGAATATTGTTTCTGCTTTTACTAATACTGCCATGTTATTACTGGATGCTCTTGACAATATTTACAAGACTAAGTGGCATTTTGTGTTTGTTTTTGTGCCTTTGTGTTTTACTGAAACTATAATAGTCAAAGAATCATAAAGCTGTGATGTGATATTCAAGCAGTAAGTGTGTTTTTTAGAAGCATGTAATTAAACAGGACAGCCCGTATAGATTTGGGAAATGTTATATTATAAATGGTCTACTTTCATTTATTGCCTTTTGTGGTAAATTATGGTAATCTGGAACATTTCAGCAATAGTCATTTACTGTAATTGTCACTTCAACAAATGAAATTTAAACACGACACCTCAGCTAGAATACAGTAAAATTTACATGATGAAGAAATGAAGAGTTCAAGCATCCTGATTACCCTAATCTACACCCAGCAGTCTATGAATTTACCTTCACATTCATGGTGAGCTGTATCAGTAAATGTACTGGAATATTACAATGACTGTAAATGTTGCCCACGGTGAGAACAGACAACTGCTGGTATAAGAATATTCACCAGATGTGATGAATGACCAATCACACAGGATTCATTCCAACTACAGCTGATGCTGTGAGTTCAGGCTATAAGGAATTTGATTTCTGATTTAGATCATCATTTTGATTGAATTTCTCTTATGTACTGTGTCTATCTATAAAGAAATCACTTACAGGACTATAGTTCTTTCCTGCCAGTGCCCTTCCAGAAAGCACAGAAGATCTGAGCAGTTCCCTGT
>JAZGTK010012162.1:0-15105 GCA_036877625.1 Ambastaia sidthimunki
TGATGTGATGTTTCAGAGGACTTCTGGCTGTTTGTAAAATCATTCTCTTTGCAGCCACATTGCAAGCGTAGTACAATGATTATTAATCTGTCCATGTTCTGCCTTGAACACTTAATGAGTTTGTGCAAACATGATCCTTGAGCTAGAAAACAGGCTGAATAGCTCCATCAGACAGCAGCCCGTTCCCTGAGATCAGCTGCCGTCTGCTCACTCGAGTTTACATGCATTGTGCCTCCACAATGACCCTGCTGGCTTTTGTGCTTCTGGAAGGTCTCAGTGAATAGAGTAAGAGAGCGAGACATTGTCTGTAGATGCAATTATCTAAACAGGAGCAAACCTCATATAGCCATGCTAAGACATCATGAACCACTCAAAGAAGAGTTTCAGAAATGCAAACGTATTTTAACACAAGTAAAATAAATAAATGTAACACATAATTTGTTTCCAAGATATAGGAGAATTCATTATTATTAATATGTAAAAGCCATTATCTAATATACAGTATATGTATGTATGATGTTCTGGGTATGACACATTGCTCTGCAGTTGTTAAGGTGTTCTGGACTGATCACATGATGGAGATCGAGGAGAATCAAAGCCAAAACATGAATAGTGAATGAATGGTAGCAATGAGAAATCAGGGGAAATAGCCCATAGCTACTTAATTCAGAATTCAGGGGAATATTTGGCTGTGCTGTTGTGTTTTTTTGTGTGTTATTACCAGCATGTTACAAGATCTGTCCTTGCTTTCAATGGCATTGTGAGGAGCACTAAAAAAAACACACAGATAATAAACGCTGGTTGCTGGCAGAAACACACTGGGTTGGGAAAGTAATAACATTAATAGTAATATTTATTGAATATTGAATATTCATTATTATTAATGTAATAGTTATAACAAGTTTGTTCCTGTAGCTCAGCTGGTAAAGTATTGTGTTAGCAATGCAAAGGTTGTGGGTTCGATTCTCAGGGAGAACACATACTGATCAAATGTATCTATGAAATGTATATGAAATATGTATAACTTAACCCCTCACAGAAGCGTCTTCCAATGCATAAATGTAATGTAAACATGTATTGAGAAATATCTCCACGCTGTCCCCAGAGATATCACTGGAGGAGCTCCAGCCGCTGGGAAGTTCAGTGGCTGCAATCTCATATTGTGTAATTGTGAACCAGTCTTGAGGGACTGACATATGCCTTCAGCCCAGCACTTCAGAAGAAGTGTGCTTTCTGCTCGCCTGCAGAACGCAGCTACCCAGAGACTACAAAACCAATGGAACAGAGGAGAAGCGTTCAATATAAACTCATTTAATAACTCATTTTCTTTGCTTATGGTACAATTTTCCTGCTGTTTCAGCCATTGTGTCTTTGTCTTTAAATCATTCACTCTGACATTCTTCAGAGGAAGACATTATTTATCAGACTGTTAGCACACAATGGCTTTGCTCCAAAATGAGTGATCTGGCTATGTAGACAGCTTTGCAAGGTGCTCGGCTGATGCCAGTGCAGTTACAGGCAGTAATGCTGTGCTGTTTTCTACAATACCTTGTTTTGGCATATCTTTCTGTCAGGCAATCCACTTGCAATGTGACCTGCTTTTTTGGAATCAATTGTGAGTCAAGTTCAAAATAGAACAGGATTTTTGTGCTTCCTGTGGTGAGTTCTCAATCTGTCTCCTCTTTTTCAGTCTCCGCTTCAGTCAGTCTGGAGGCAGGAGATGGTAAGTCAGTGGGTTTTGAAACAGAAGGACTGAATATGTTTCTGAATCCTGTCACACTTTCAGGGGTCAGTGGTACATTAGCTTGCCCAGTAGCACCACAAGCTCTCTTTATTCTGATGTCGCTATGGAAATGAAACTGGGGCCGTGTCAATCTCTCCTGAGCCTCTTGGTTTGGCAGGAAATGTTTTGGAGGTTCTCAATATTTCTTTTACTGTCAATGTTGTATTGCTGCTTTTTGTCACAAAAATTAGAGCACTCAAAATACCTAACAGACTGTGTGATACCTGACTTTTCTGTGATTGCTTCGTGATTTTGGAGCAGAGCTCACTTGCAATGCAAACTGGCTACTAGAAACTGAGGAAAAGATCATTCTGGTTGGATCCAAAAGAGTGTAATACCATTTATACATTTATACCACTGTACTGTACTGTACTGTACTGTACTGTATTGATGTTTTAGAGAACCTAAATATGGTTATGCTGATCTAATGTAATATATTATGCACCAGCTGGACATACACCAAGTTACAAGACTAGGCTGGACTAAATCTTACTAAGATAGGCTGGACTAAATCTAATTTAAATCTTACGCCTAGTCAAAGGTAGGTGCAGAAATACATTACATAGGTGCAGGTAGGTTCTTTAAAATACATTCACTGATATGGTGAATGTACGTAGAAGTAGAGCATTCCAGGTGATACAATGTTTTTGCCATCTGTGAATGGCATGTCAAGTATCACTGCAGTAAAAAGTGTAAATATTTATCACAAAGCTGGATGTAGCTATGCCCTGTGTAGGGCTTACACACAGCATTCTTATGTTCAGCTGCTGCAACCGACACCAGGAACTTTTTTAATCACCAAAGAACCAAATAACAACTCCGAAATCAAGCGGCATGTGAAACATCATTTATATGTTATTCAATATGTGACTCTTCATGTCAAGACCTTCATAGCTGTGATATTTCATTTAAGAAGAGAAAACATAGGACACGACTCGATTTTATTCATTGGAAATCGATTGGTTTTTATATGGTTGGAGGGGATTGATGAGGTCAGCTGAAAAGGATGTTGTTTCAGAACCAGAGCAAGTTTGAGGAGCGATTACAAAAACAGAATAATGTGCGTCAAACAATTCTTCCATGTGCAGGATTCTGGTTTTGATTTCATTTTGGGTTTTCAGCAATAGCAGAGGTAAAAAGCAATAATTGATATAGAATACATACATAATACAGATGGACAATGGATTTTCTTTGGCAGTGTTTCTAAAAGACTTGCATTACTTTATGTGTAATCATATTACAGCCCCTGTTTCTCTTTTACTTTCAAATTACATAATTTTCTCTGCAATCTCACATTTTCCTCTCGTTCTCTCTCTCCCCCTCCTTCTCTTGATCTCAGCAACCTGCTATAGATTGCTTATCTGCTCCTGTGTTATTGTTTTATTCTGCTCTCTCTCTCTCTCTCTCTCTCTGTGTGTGTAACATCATAGCCCTCACACTACCTCACTGCCACTGCTGATGTGAGCAGTGCAGCATGCAGTAAGTCTTCTGTCCCTCATTCCTGCCCATGTGCTTTGATCTCAGAAGATGATGGAGAACATCGGCGCTCTGCCTCAGAAACACAGTATGTACCTCTGAACCTTCAGCTTTTAATTGCTCTGTTCAGAACACGGCTTGTATTAACCTGCTGTCTCTGTACTTTTAATGAATGCACTTCTGATGTTACTTTGTTCCCCTGTAGCATGACATCATTGTGTGAAATCACGTGTGTAAACGAACATGAGACCTGCAGGGAAGTTTAAGAGTGTGTGCTGCAAATCTCTGTCAGCCAACAATGTTTTCATTCATCACAAACGCTTTTGTTTTAACCCTTTGATGCATGTGCGCTACAGTGATCAGGGGTTTTAAAACAGTTTGTATTTTTCAGTATGGTGGAAATAGAGTGTAGCTCTTACAGAATACATCATTTTATATGATTATATTCTTGTATTGAGGTAAATAGTAACATTAGTCAGTGTGAAAGTTCATGTAAAATGTAGGACATGAGTTGCTGTGCTAAAAGAAGAATTGATCCTGATCTGAGCCTTCAAAGAACTTTTGTTGCTGTAACTCGATGGAATCTAAAAGATTTGCTAATATAAAGTATTTTCGTCTTGGGTGGTTATTTCAGATGTCATTTCTTATAGGTTATTATCGTCATAGGTTTTCCAGACAGGACATCATAGATGAATGAAGTCAGTCTTGACGTTTGAGAAGATGTTGCTATGGTATTAACAGACTCATATCAAAAGCTTTCTGATCAAATGCTGCTGGATCTTTCCGATATTGAGTTAATAGAGAATTTTGAACATATTCTCTAGTCCACACAAAAGTACAAACTGTTATAGAAATATTTCATGTGTAATAAAAATATAATGTGGCAGTTAAGAATGGCAGTAATATTGAGTAATATTCAGTCAGTGCTGCGGTTTGTGTCTTTGAGAGAAACAAGACCAAAGGAAATAACAAATGTCTGGAAAAAAAATCATTTTTAGCATTTCAGATAGTTTCAGTCTTTACCTGCAGCTCATTTAATGCATTGTGCTCATTTTATGCTAGAACTGTCTGAAGTTGAGCACAGTTTTCAATATAAACTTATCCACTCTTTTCATCTTACAGTTTTATCCAGAGTGACTGGATTTACACTTTACAGTTTTTGTCTTTATTTTCTGCCTGTGCTCTAGCAGTCTGGCACCATGATCAAACTATTGGCCTTTAGAGACACAAGCAAATTTTACCTTTACACACTCGCATGTGGTAAACTAGGGGTGTATAGTGTCACCAAAATTACATAGTGTCACTATATCATCACATGAGCAGGTTTATGTCTCAGTAGTATTTTTGCAGAACATTGAACCCATAAATATTTTAAATGTTGCATACCTTTAACTGTTGAAAATAATGACTATTGATCGTTCAGTGAATTGAATACTTAACTGCTTTAGTTTCTTTGATTTTGATTTCTGTTTATATTTGGATCTTGACATGCACAAAGCAGAAGAAAAGTTTGTTAATAACAAATGAGTGATCAGTCTGACATCCATGCAAAAGCATCTGTTTCACATTACATAACCCATGAAAACAAACTCCATCAGAGATTGAACACCTGGGACAGTAAACTTGATCAAAATCACTCTTATAAACTATTTACACACTGGAAGCTCATATCTGTAGTACAGCAGATTCAGATTCAATCATTTTGTCAATTATTGTAACTTTCCTTCCATGGAACACAAAAGATGTTATTGGGAATGTCTAAGCTGCTTTTTACACACAAAATTAAACAGATGTTAAGTTTGTCAAGTACCATTAAAGTGTTTAAAACATTACAGCAAAGGAAGATGACTTGCGTTTGGGTCTGTCTGTTTGTATGGTATGACGTCAGGAGAATTTGGTGAGACAGCTGCTGATTTCTTGTGTTTCATGAAATGAAGAGTTAAAAGGCTAGTGAACATGATGTGTGTGACAGCTGGTGCTCTGATTTTGAGTTAGAGATGAAGTCTTTGCTGGTGTATCTAAAACATCTTGCATTCATTTATCCTGATGGACAGTGAGACATATTGACAGTTAGAGTTTAATGTTGTAGTGCTTCATTGTTATTGCACTGGCAAGGATTTGCATGATCAATAATTCACAGCTGTGCAGCCGCAGTGTTTTGCAGTCCACTGGTAACATCAGTAAGCTTATGGGAAACTGTAAATACAATAGCACACACTTCATCAAGTATGATCATGTGCAGACTGCGATGGTAGACTAACTCGTCACCTCACTGGATCTGTTTTACTGTGTTTGTTCAGGGTTGTTTCAGAACCCTGACTGTGGACAGCTCCAATACTCACTGGACATGGCTTCATATAAGCAGCTTCATTGGTGAATGTCCTTAAAACACTTTTGTAGCCAGAACTGTGACACAGCATTTACAGGCACTGAACTGGGGTGCTGATGTGGGAGATACAGGTTGGAGTCCAGCATGTGTCCTGATCTCATTCCTTTATTTCCTTTAGAACTATTTCCTGTCTCATATCTACTGTACAGTTGCTGGCACTTAAATGTAATCAAAAGCCTGCTGTGACATCATTAGCCTGTGGTTTTATCAGTACCTCATCCTGCAGCATTTGTGCTTGGGCGTGACAACCACCCAGAACACTTTGGCAACCTCATAGCAACAGGCTAAATCATATTTACAACAGCATAGTAACTGCTTAGCAAACACCCACAACACCAATGTGGTGGCAAGTTTTGCATAAGCAAACAGCATTTATATTTCTAACTTGCAAAAATCTACATAATAACTTGGAGTCCCGAGTCTAATCACATCAGCTTTTAACATGTTTCTCTTCCCTGTTCATGGAGGCTGTTGAGTATTTCTGCTGGAACACAGGTGTTGTGTTTATTTTGGGTTTTGTGATATAATCACTTTCTTGTATTTGTTAATAACACAGATGCTTGATTGACAGATGCAGGTCTGAACTGATGTTCTGCGTGTCTCTTTGATCTGATGATATTTTGGAGGAAATCTGCAGATTGTTCATTCTGTTGTGTTTTGTTTTGGCTGCAGGCTGTGACACTAACTGCATATTGTTACTGTTTAAAACCACTGATGCATCGCGTCTGGTTAAATTCATGTCACAATATTCTATTTCACTATTCTGTTTCATATGAAAGTGTTTCTTTTCCATGCATTTGTTGGAATGTTTAAGTAGCATAGCAAGTATTCAGCATGCAGCTGTCATGCAGAGTCATGCATGAGCTCACACAAGCTGCATTATCTTTTCAAAACATACTCAATAGAGTCTAAAATATTTTCATTTCATTGCACACCTCCAGCCTGCAACATATCTGAGCATGCAGTATATTTCTTTTTATGAATTCATCTTCATGTATGTAATTTTGTTAGTGAAACATTTAAAGAAATCAGTTGAGTGTGTGTCAGAATTAAAAAATATAGCTGCAATAACAAAGGGAAATATTTGTGCATGTCACTGATGATAGGTTTAGAAAAATAGTACTAAAAAACTCAAATAGAACCACATGATCACAATACCGCGTGAAAAGTTTTGTGTCAGTACGGAATAGTGTTGTTGAAACACAACCTGAGATGCTTTTGGGCATCTTGTCATCTAATATCTTGATGTGTTACTAGAGAACCGATTGATTTATCAAAAAGATTTGAATAAATTTTGTCATGAGTATTCCTATACTGTATGTAGTTCAAATAAGTAGGTTTTCAAAAGAACTCAAAATGGCGGACATGAAGTCACCTTTGACGAATTTGGTATCGCAGCACTTAACATAAGTCAGGGAATCAAAAAAGAAAAGTCTCATGATGGTTTGCCAAATTAACCAAAGTTATAAGCTGCTTATTTAAGTAAATTCTGTTATAACGTTTGACCACTAGAGGGCGCTGGCTCCAAACTTTGTAAGTATTGACCAATAATAATGGCCCTAGGCAGACCAAAGTTAATTTTCTCATTTTCTTTCCTGTATATTTTATATTTGTATTTATGACGGACAGGGTCAATCTCAACACGCTTTCCTGTTACGTATACTATTTCTTAGAAATGAATTGAAATGAAAATATACATTTTTGGTAAATCACTAGAATTTGCTGAGTGTCACTCATGTATATATAGAGTATATAGCTCACATATTTGCGAATTCTATGTTAAAATCTCAGTCCTGTTATTAGTCCAGTGTTTAAATCTGAAGTTACAACAGGCAAGTGTGTTACAGATACAGATTCAATGTAACAGAGTTAATATGTCGAGGCTACACAACTAACAGGACAAAACTAACTGACACAAACATCACTGTCTAAAATGTTCTGTTCGACTTTTCCAAGACCCTCAACTCTTTCCTGTGGGACCCCAGTTGCCTGACCACTAACCCAGTTTTTGTGCCATCCGAATTTCTGCAATTTTGAATTCTTCAAGTTTGTTTGTCATTGTAGCTGAGAACAAAACAATCTAATGTTTGAATATTAAATGTCCAGGACTGAAGTTTGAAAAAGATTGACTAATCATAAAAAAGCTCAAAAAGCCGAGCTGGAGGAATTGATCATAGCTGTGCTCACACATCTGAGGTTTTGACGTCCACCACACAGTCAACAGAGGAGCATGAGAAAGATGCAATTTAATGCCCTGCCTGTAAGATGAAAATCTGCCAAAAATTCTGGGGATGAAAGAAATTCTTTGGATCCTAGAGCTAGATTCTCCTGCAAGAGAACTGTATTAGCTATTCTCTAAATGTTTCTCCTGTCCAAACACGTGTCTGCAGACGTGTGACATCTAAAAGCTTTTCTGTGTCATTTATTGAACCTCTGCCTGCTTTGTAAAGAGAAAAAGCACCTTTAAAGACGCTATAGCCAATTCTGCTCTGAAATGAATTTGTGGTTTTGACGCCCCGTGGCAACGCTAACGAGTTCTTGAATCTTGAATAAGTGTTGTAATATATTCCTGTTTCCATAATGATGAACATTTAGCAGAAAATGTCTTGCTCAATGGCTGTTGTTGCCTGGAGCCAGAGGCTTGTGTTTAGTTTATTCATTCGTTTGCAGTGGATATTCCACATGAACTTTGATGGAGATCTGCTAGCTGCTGTTTGTACGGCAGCATCACTTTTGCCCAGACAGACAGAAGCTGTGTTGTTGATTATAGTGTGTGTTTCTTCTCACATTATTGGATTCATATTATGAACTTCGTTAGCCAACGATTAACTGGTGATTATTTTATATTTAAGTCTGGTCACAAAGTGAAAGCTTTGCAGATAAAACTAAATTGTCATTGTTGCCTTGTTCTTCTTGTTTACCCTTTTGGAGTTTTGACCTTGTTTAGAAAACAACCACCAATCACCAATTCAGAACAGCCTATAGCGACCGGATAGCAACGCCCTGGCAACCATCCAGAATGTCCTACAAAATGTTTAGCAATAACAAACACTGGACAAACACTGATTTTTCACTGGTTTTACCACCAATGGAAAAATCTAGATTATTTATCTAGAAATTCTTGTCATGTTACCTTGAAAATTCTCATTGGTGATTTGATCACTTTGAAACAAACCAGCATTTTGTGTTAAAACAACCCAGCACAGGGTAATGTGGAACCCAACTGCGTGTTCTGTCCATATTATACCCAGCCACGGGTCAAAAACAACCTGGAGTTATTAGAGTGTGGGGAAGAAATGTGGGGAAAACGGGTGTTTGTTTAAGCCTGCTGTGAGACATGTCATTCTGATGATATGGGGATTTGTCTTTGAAGTATCAGTGTGTATGTGTTTGTATGTTTTGGGCAAAGCGTTTGAGCTTCCAGTGAGAAGTATTTTACAGCTTCAGCAGATCTTCAGGGTCTGATTGGTGACGTGTTGAGTGTTGAATGTAGATTAGACTTCAAGTCAATGAATACACTGTCATTCAGAGACCTTTTCTTAGTTAGCATTTTACCTCTTAACATTAAACTACATATCTTTATAGTTCTTATTTCTCTTATTGACAAATATTGATCTGTTCAATTAATTCCCTTAATAATTTGTCAGCACCCGTTCAGTATTCATAAGGGTTTCATCTGGGTCAGGGCCTGGTTGCATAAAAACCCTTAATTGTAAGGTTAAGGGTCCCCCTAATAAAACATGGGTTGCAAAAGAAAACCTAAGGGTCCACTTAATGTGTCTTAAGACTGTCACTAAATATTTCCCCTTAACTGCTTACGTGTTCCATTAAGTTCTGTAATGCGTTGCTACAGAATCCTTAGTAACAGTTTCAACTTTTTTAAAAATTAAAGGACCAACACAGCTCACTTAAGCCTCAAACACGATGACTGATTTCTTGAAATACCAAAGTGCATTTTCAGAGATCGAAATAAACATTTTCTTAAATCGTATCAAAACATGCACACTAGGCAGTCATGTAAATCAGTTCAGCATAACTGTAACACAGATTTTCCCTGATTTCTTCTTATGGTTGTTTATTTCGTTGTAACAGTGTCCATAATTTATGCTAATAATAGGTGACAGTAAGTGCCCTGTTAAGTGTGCGAATTACAGAGTAACGAAATAAAAATGATGTGCTGTCACTATGCAGTCAACACAACAGAGGAGAATGATGTCGTTGATAATCAGTGATTAATTTATATGTTCTGTTAGTGGTGTAAACATTTATTGTAGAAGTTGTGGTCATTTAAGTGTCTGTGACATTAATAAACATATTGTAAAGTGTGTTTATAAAGATCATTTGAGTCCAGCTTATACAGCATGTTTTCTCAAATGAAATGTGATTGTTCTGTTTACTGTGGGTGATTTCGTAAGCAACCGCTTCTTTGACAGAAACTATCGTGAAATGCTTAGTAAATAATGCCGTGCACAATATTCATCCAGCCATCCTTCTATCCATCCATCCATAAACCCAACCCTTCATCCCTCTATCTCTTCATCCATCCATCCATCTATCCAGTTTTTGTTTGGTATTTTACATAATTAGTTTGTACTTCGATAAACAAGACTAAAAGGCTGTAAAAGTGTCTTATAAAATTATGTATATCAAATAGTATTGCTTTCAAGTGTTTTCAATATTATATGTAATATTATATAATATAATATTAAGAATATCTGTAGAAATTGTGGTGTTGTGGTGGAGGTCCATCCTTCATAGTATACAGAGAGAACTGATCTCCACAGTCCCACACAAAGTTTCAAGTTAAATTAATTGCAAAAAGTTTTGAGGAAAAGAACAAAAAGGGAATTAAATACAGCACTACCTTGTTATACTGTAATACTGTATTCACACACACACACAGAGGCTCGTTCTGTCTGCGGTCAAACTCTTCAGCTGTGTGGGTGATGATGAGGAACAGACGTTGTAGTTTCTGCTAATTGTTCATTCAGAATAACAGCACAATAGATAAACCTGAAAAAAAAATCATTTCTCTGAAAACTGTTCTCTCAGCACACTAATGAGACCTCATGTATCCACCAGTTATGTGTGTAGCGCTTGTGGCATAACACATCATTAATGTGAAGTGTCTGTGCTTGCATAACAAATACTGAATGCTTGCATTTACACTGGACTGCACTGAACTGGATTCAACTTCTTTAATTCACAAAACCATATTCTACACTTTTAATATTGATTTTTATCCCCTAAAGTTCACATAATGTGAATCAGGTTGTCCTGCACTGAAGCTATTATAATTTAGACCATTTACACAGTCTCTGTAACCGTAGAACAAACAGACTGCATATGATAGGTAACTTTCCACCCCTAAATGAAAATTACCCGATAATTGACCCCAGTGTCATTCAAGATATTTCAGTTTCTCTTTCTTCAGTCGAAAAGACATTCTTGAAAACATTCCAGGATTTTTCTTTATTTAATGCAATTCAACAGGGTTCATCATTTTAAAGGTTCAAAATAAAGTTTTACTGCAGCTTCAAATGACTAACAATCATAGCTGATAAATAAGTCTAGCAAAATGATCAGTCATTTTCAAAAGAAATAAAAATGCATATACTTTTTACTACAAATGTTTGCCTTGGTTGGAGTCCCCAAACGCATGCATTACTTAATAACGTTAGAAAGGTCAGGGTGACCTGTTGAACATTTGCAGTTAAAAAGTATGTATATGTTTATTTTTACGTAAAAACGAGGTTATTTACGTTTATCTGAATGTAAATAACCTCTGTTACCTATGTTAAAAGCAAAACGCTGCTTTATTGACACATTTACCCAATTTTCTTACTTTGGGTAAATGTTTGTTTTACAAAACATGAAGTAGTGCACAGTATGACACTGCAAATGTTTTAAATGGAAATATGTGTTCCATACATGCACTACTTTCAGTGCACTTGCGATATACTTTGGGTAGGAATTACTGGCAATAATATATGTTACTTATATAGGAGTCATAATATTTTAGCTTGTTTAAAAACATATTGCTCTCCCCCTGTAGAAATACTGTAGAAATACTGTGTACTTTGGTTCTGTGCTATTTCAAGAGCAGTCGAACAGAGACGGGCGCTAGCATGAAGCTCTATCTGTATACAGCTGGTGAAACAGAAGTTCTGGGCATTATTTGAAACTGTCGGTGCTCCAGTAATTTACTGGGTTATTAGATATCAGAGCCCAGACTCTCCCACAACAGGCACTGCTCTGTGGGTATGTCCATTACTGTTTATTGGCCGGTGGAGTGTGTCTGATTGGACGACTCATCTTATTAAAGCAGCTACTGAGATGTTCATCTGTGAGGTTTCGGCTAATGCACTGTTTTGAGTTTCTGTGTTGAGTCTTTGTTCCCATTTTGCCTGCCTGTGATCAGAGGATGAGCAGCACAAACCTCCATGCAGGTTCAGTTTTCCACTTTCTCTCTGTGCACCTCCATCTGTCTGCAGGATAAACAATAATTCCACCAAATAAGGCTCAAAAATGCAGTGAGTGTGTCATTTTCTGTATTGGTCCTTTTCTCCAGAGAGTCCAGCTGCTCAGGGCCCGAAGACTCAAAAGAAGATGAAAGGTAACAACACGGGCAAAGGAAGTAGAAAAAGCCAGTTTTCTCTTCATTTCTTGTTCTTTATCACGATCAGTTCTCCTGTAATGAACTGACGTCCACTCTGTTCTAAACTCCAGTCAAGTCTCTACTAATGACGTACGAATCAGTTGACGTTGGGCATTTTGGCCATTTTAAGATTGCTGATATTGGCCAATAAACATACTGTAAGTGGCTCATTAAGTCTCTTTTAAAAATTTACCTCTGACTAATCAAGAGACAAATTCAGAGAGCAAAACTGATTGACATGAATGTTAAATATCAAATTTAGCAAATAGATTTTTGTCCTGAAAAGCAGATTTTGAAATGCCGTATATGGGAATTGTCACATTGAATTGAATACCACAGTTTGTGTAAGAATGGATTATGGTGTTCATAGGCGCATACAAACAGCCCTCCCCGCATGAAGCACATGTACTCAGCCCGTGTAATCAGTTTGCATGTTGCTAGGCTAATGGTGCTATAAAGCATACAGGACTCACAAATATTGTGTAGCATCTGGGATTACGTGTAACTACTCCCTGTTTGCAACTCGCTATATCTAAACTGTAAAGCTCATTAATGTGAGTTTGTGTTAAGATAAATAAAGGTAATAACAGTGAATATACAATTTTTAACCTCCCCAGGAATCTCATTTACAGTAAGTCAGCTTTATTGAGATGTCAGGAACTGTATGCCCGAGGTGTATAAAATCGAACTGAGCAGTAACTAATGAGTTGCAGTAATACAGTAGCGGTTCATACATCACACGGGTAATGTTATTGTCAGACGCTAATGTTTTAACTTGATTTAAATGTGATATGCTTAGTGCAAAAATAATTTCAGCTCTTTGAAACTGAGGTAATGCTTTATAATACCTTTAGTTAAAAACTCATCTAAAAACATAGTTCTTGAGTATTGATTAATAAAACAAGGCCAGACAAAAGTTTCACTTAAATGTTTCTTAGAACACTGAAATGTCACTAAAATGCTTATGATCTTAAAATATTGATAAGGTAAAGCTGTATTTTCATAACACAATGAAAATTTAACACAAATGAAAATTCTTTTAGCATTTACTCACTCGTAATCTCAGATTTGTATGACTTTTCTTTAGCTGAACACAAAGATCTTTTTTTTTTTAAATATGCCATCTCTCTGGGTCTATATTATAGGATCATCTATATTTGTTACATCCCTGTGAACTGTCGTTTTGGTTTCTCCCATGTCTATGTCCTTATTTGGTGTTCCTGTGCTTGTTAAGTTTAATACCCATCACCTGTTTATGTTTGATTAGTTTGCTTTATAAGTTGGTCCCTGTTTAGTCTCCTTTGTCTGGTTTTAACGTTATGTTGGGTGTTCGTTTGTTCCTGCGTTCCTGTCTGATCTCCTTGTTCTATGGATTTTATCTATTAAACACTTCTGAGTGAATTCCTACGTCGTATTGCTCCTTCCATTCATGAGCACATGTAACAATATTATAGTATATTATCTGTCTTGTAAGAGTAAACAGAAGTCAAAATGTTGTTGCTTCAAAAAAATACAGTATTTATAAAAGATTTCAGTGGATTAATAAACGTCTTATGAAGCAAAACCATAAATCAAAACAAACATGCATTATCGTCTAAATATAGCAACACGCTAATAACTTTGAATCTTTTTGGTCCTTGCATGTCTTGTGAGTAAATATCATGTGACAATTATTTTCAGACAGTATCCAGTACTATCCTTTGGTCATAACATTCTTATAAACAGAAAACAGAATATATGTGAAAATATGTAGCCTCAGGAGCTAATGGCAAATATCACAATGTCTGGGACTTGATTTAATTTTAATATTGTCATATTAGAGCGCAAGCGCCTCCATTTGATTTCTTTTGTTATTTATTTTCAATCTCTTTTTGAGAGAGCTGTTTTACTGTGCAGTAAGCAAAATCCTAAGCAAGGTTTAACACAAAACCTAATTTGCAGAAGATTGCACAAGTTAAAAAATATTACTCTTTAAGTTATAACATACAACAAGTTAAAGAATTCTAACCAACACAAAGGAAAACAAAAATGTTTAATATTTAGTTAAATAATAGACAAGCTTTTAAATGAATCAATCGTTTTCAGGCCGTAGTATATGATAAAAGGGCTAAATGAAGTGTCTGCTGTGTGGAGTACTTCCACACCTCATTATCAGCTCTGTGTTTAACACATCCTCCCTCCTCAACATGACACACGAGTCTCAATGTCAGGCTTATTCTCACACTCAGTCTATTTTAAAGCAGCTAAAGCCACAGAAAGCTTGTTTACCAGCACCCCATTAACATGCCAGTTGAACGTATCTGAATATATGCAATCACTTTACATACAGAGTGTGAAAACTGAAATAAACCGTGTCACACATGTGCCGGGTTTCATCCAGGTATTCTCTTCTATGAAGGCAAATCTTTTGTGTCTCACTGTAGGAAAGGAAATTTGTTATAGTTGTGTGTGTTATTTTAGGTATGAAAATCGAGCATTACAACTTTAAATTAAAGCAGCAGACAAAAATAGGACGTAACATGAATACTGTAACTTGGTGCAGACCCAGGTTGTTTTGAAGGCTACCATCAGTGCTTTGAACTTGATTCGAGCGGCCAATGGTAGCCAGTGCAGTCTGGTGAAAAGTGGAGTGACGTGCTCTCTTTGGCTCGTTGAAGACTACCCTCGCCACTGCATTCTGAATCATTTAGAGATTCAGAGCATTGCAGTAGTCCAGTCTGGAGAGGACAAGAGCTTAAACAAGGAGTTGTGAGGACAGTTCCGAGAGGAAAGGTCTGATTTTTCTGATGTTGTGTAAGG
>JAZGTK010012163.1:0-15105 GCA_036877625.1 Ambastaia sidthimunki
TCGTTAAAATCAACAAAGCCTTTTCATTAGCCCCCTGCTGTTGTCCTCAAAACAGACATTCTGCTAGTCCCAAAAGCACAGAGCAACACACACACACACACAGCTCACAAAGATGCCTCACATATACAAGAGGATGAAATATGCAAAAAAAGATGATAGAGTGAGAAAGATATACAGAAAGAGAGAGAGAGAGAGAGAGAGAGAAAGGGGAGAGAGAGAGAGACAGACAGAGAGAGAGAGAGAGAGTCTGGGGGTATATTAATATAGACAGGAGGCAGAGAGAAACACAGCTCAGACTTTGTCCTATCTGTTATTCCTCTGTGTATCACGCTAAGATCCCTCGACAGCACACATACCAGTCAGACTGATTCTGCTCTTCTCTTTTTCTGTTTCCTTCTCTGTGTAATAAAAAATACTGTACATTAATAACAGAAAACCTTGTGTGATTTTTGCTAAACACATACCCATAGGCTAGCATGACAATCAAGCAAATCCTGCTTTTCCCATTGAGGTGGACACAAACAGCAGCAGGTTTGGCCTTATATAGCATTGGATATCAGGGTTTCAGGGATATCAGTTACTAATGTCATATAAGTCATATGCCATAAAAACCTGCTAATTTGCTAATGTTAACATTAATAATGTGCTAATTCATGCTTTTTCAACCCAATTTACTTTTTTTAAAAAAATGGGGATTCCATATCACACTGGAGATTAACCTAATATATGTAAAATGAGAAAAAATATTTTAAAGCTGGAAATTGAGGTAGCTGGAAGAGTTAAAAAAAACTACACTTAAGATTTTTTTCTAGAATAACACCCTGATGAATCGTCCACAACAAAACCAGGAACAATGACTAGGAATTTTTAGCTGGTTTTGATATTTTTTAAAGTTTCAGGGCTTTCAAAACCTTTCAAAATTACTGGATAAATGCAATTTTTTTCTCTGTAAATGTATTTCCAATTAAAACAGGACACCCAGGCACAGAACATTTTGAAAGGTTTGTCCTTTCTTTAAAAAACAGCCTTGCACAACCATAAATTGCTACTCGCTAATTGCCAGTTAGTGCCAAGTAGCATTAGGATGAGAGACATTCTCATTCTAGACAGCATTTTATTGGACAAATATTTGTGTACGGCCCTGCATACAGGATCAGTCAATATTTTTTGGTCAATTTTCCTGGGAAAAGAACATCTATTTGGCTGCTATTGCTGGTTGGAGGCTGGTGGTATTTATAATGTCGGGGGAGGGGATGGTCTCACTCTAGAAAGCATTTGATTGGACAAACATTTGTATATGCGCTTGCATACAAGACGTCAACAATAATTTTGGTTAAATAAATAAAGCCTGTAAATTCAAGTATACTTTATCTGCCAAAAGTTCATTTTGTCAACTTTAGGTGTACACGAGCATATAAATGGCCTCAAAACTAAAACAACTAAATGCCACAAAACTGAAATTTAGTTTCAGGGGAACTGTGTTTCTCTGTTGTCTAAATCGCTAACCATAATCCTCTAGTCCAGCACACACACAAACTGAAGCTTTCCATGTTCTATTCACAGAAAACACAATAAACACCCGCCTGAGCTTTTTTTGTCTTATTGGTGTTTACGTCCCCCATTTCTACCATCCCCTTATTGCCATAAAAGAGCCATGAATACTGGACATGACAGCTGAACATGAGGGTTTGTGTGGAGCATGAGGAGGCCCCGGGGCCTTTAGGGGCAAAACGGGGCGAGCAGGGGAGCTGGTGAGGCGTAATCAAACAGGGCCACTGAGTTAATTCCCCACCATGACTGTAGCAGAGACAAAGTGTGTGTGTGTGTGTTGAAGCAAATCGAAAGCCCACAGAGTGTCAACGCACACACAGAAAATCAAGTGCAACGACCAGACAAACTATAGTGTAAGTGTCAAAGACTCTGTCACGCTTTCTTTGAACCAAATCCAAAGTGTTGGCTGTGCAGTGTGTCAATCAATATGTATATTTTCAGATGCACTGAAACAGATTACAGAGCTGCATTTGGTGCAGTTATGCGCTGCGTACGTACTCGCATTTCAGACATAGCACAGTCTTCAAAATCCATTAGAATTAATGTCAAAAGCATGCAAGCTCAAGCTGCCATGCAAAGCCTCCTTAAAAACCTTAAAATAAATGCTGTAATGTAGCACTGGGGTCAAAATGCAACCACCAGCCAAGCAGCCCGATTTTAATAAGTCAAGCGCTCTTATTGGCTGCCCCCTGCTAATTAGTCCAGCAAAAACAAGACCCCAAGTAATTCAAACATGTTTGAAACAACATACAGTATTGGTAAATAAATAATGGAAAAAACATCTGCAAAACATAATTTGCTACTTGCTATTGCTAGACATCATTTATTTGCTAAAGCCACAAATCTCAACTTTTGAATTTATGGTTTTTTTTTTTAAAGAAACAAAGCTTACCACCAGAAAGGTGGTCTGACCTTTAGGCAATCAACAAGGGATTCAAACCAAGAGATGTTAGTCAGCCCACAGAAGAATCTAACCTAAACATTCAGCCAATCAGAAGGTACCAGAGGCAGGGCTGGCGAGCGGGTGATATGGGTGCAGGAGGACGCTAATTGGTAGCCGGGGTCAGAGGGGTTGAGACCCAGGGAGAAAGAGAGACAGCACTAGGGCTGACAGGTCTCTTTAAAAGCTAATCTGGTGGGAATGCAAGGTGGGCGTTTAGGACGAGTGTGTGTGCACGTCCGTAAGAGAGGCTTAAATGGGCTCACACCCTCAGGGAGGAAATAAAATAAAAAAGTGTGAGGAGAGGTAGAGTCACCTAAGACAGGCACGCTGGCTGTCTTCCTCCATTAGGCTGCAACCGAGGCCCCTGTGGTAAAGTACTCCCACACCACAATACCTTCATCTTCCGAAACGTTATCCTATGTTAATCATTTAATATTGCATTCTTCATGCAGCCATAAACTGCAGATGCGGTTTCTTTAAAAAGGTTTCCTGAGGGGCTCAGTTTTCCTGTCCTAGTATTTAGTACAAGGGCCCGATCAAGCACGCTCCAATACATATTACACACACTCCAGAATGAAGAGAAATCTACAGCAACAATAATTCACAGCAGGCCTCTGTATAGAAGAAAACAAAAGAGACTCATTCTAGGAGTGCATGTAGATTTTAAGGATTCAATCCAAAAAACATGAATGTCTATTAATGTCAAGTATTTCACAAAAAAATGGCTGTCCTAAAATTTTCAATGGACAAAAAAATTTGATTACATCATTTATCATATTATAATATTTATTTGCCTTTCTTCTGAATAATACTACCTATGCATATGTATATAGTATATATGTACACATATATATGTATATATGCTCAACACAGTTAAGAGTAAATTATGGTGAAGTTTAATGATAACACAGTGTGAGCCCCAACAATTGAATGGCACGACATTTCTATGCCATTAGCGCTAAAACACAGAAATCAAGAGCATTGAGTAATTAGGTTTGCTTGACCACAGACACCCTCATCATTTACGCTTTCTTAGCTTTTGAGCCTTTTTCCCGCCATTTTCCAAGCAGCTACGCTGAGGGTTGTGAGCCTGAACAATAGGCGAGGTGTAGCGAACACCCATCTCCCGTCGTGTGCATATGTGTGCTAGCGGCATTAACGCCATAAAGACACACAGCACTTAACCCCTGAACAGCCCAGGCGCTCTTCTAACGTGGCGGAGAAAAGCACCATCACTTACACACGCAAATGACATAGACGAGCACGTTTGCATGCCTCAAAAACTATGTCAAACAGAACCCATGGGCCTCACCCTTTACACACATGCTCATATGTGCACAAACACACACGTTCATTTATCTATCAAATCTATCTGGGGACATTCCCTAGACCTCTAGTGTTTTTATACACAGCTAGTTATAAACACTATAATCTGACCTTAACCCTACAGTCTAACCCTAAAGCTAACAGAAAAATGTTAGCATTTTTATAATTAAAACAAATGTATTTACTATATTTTTATAGCGTTTTTATAGTGTTTTAGAGTGTTTTAGATTCTGCTGACTTTTGGATACAAATTTGTTCACCGTTTATGGTTTAGTAAACCCACACAAACACACACACATTCTCTCTCTCTCAATCTTCATATTTAGTCAAGCCAGTGAATATTTTGAGATTTCGGCCATGTCTGAGAGAGAGGCAGAAAGCATCAATTATTTAGAAGAGGTAACCCGATGCTTCCTCTGTTGAGGCAAATCTGCAGGCCGGTCCCCTGAGACAATAAAAAATGAATTAGGGAGAATTTATTAGTGTGTGTCTGAGTAAAACGTCGGGCCTCTATGCTACATTCTACCGCCTGCATCGTCCGATATCAGTCAACACAAGCCACATAGCAGAGCATGAAAAAACATGCACAGAATCAAGCTTTGAAGAGATGCCTTAAAAAGACTCATCAATAAAACAGGGCTTTTTATATGTGCATTTTTTGCAGGCATTTTCATGGCATATTTGTTCACACTCCGGCTGGGATTTGTAGGGAGCACAGCTGTGCATTCATCCTAAAAACAATATTCCTCCTCAAAACAGTTTATGCAGCACAGAGGGGAGAATCAGGGGGAGGAGGGACAAACAAGCGAAAACAGGCTGGTAATGCTGCCCAGCTGTAAGATGACCCAATCGACTGTGGTATAGGCAGAGGAAAACAGAGGTTTTTTAAAAGCTGTGGATAGATCATTTATAGAGTAAAACATGTAAAAAAAAACCTTTTAGCTCTAATGAAAGCCTGTAACATGATATAAGAAGGGGTGAGACAAACTCAAGACAGTTTACCTACATGCACAGATGCTTTAGAGTTAGTTTGTTAAGGTACTGTAGGTTATTGTGCTCTGGCTTAGAAATAGTCTTGGTCTTTTTTAAGATACTGTACTTTATGTACAGTACCAAATCAGGGCACAGATCAGGAATGAATAATAGAGTGTGCATACCACAGTTTTACAGAGCAAAAACAACGTATATGCCCACTGAGCATTATAACAATATATATGCTCACAGCAGCTACTGCATGTAACCCAACATTGTCCATCTAAAATAAACTACGACCACCTTAGAATTCAGTAGGTTAAACTGTATAGAAGGTTCACCCATCTTTAATATAAATGCTACAAATCAATTAGCAAGCAAACAATGCAAAACTGAATGCTAGCAGACCCAAAAATGCAACTACACCTGTGAAATCTGGGAGCCGCAATCTGCCCTCTACACCCTAAAGCATGTAGCATTCAAGACAACAACCCACAACTCCTAACAAACCAGAGAAGACTTGCTCTACAACCAAAACTCATTGTGTTCTGGAGACAAACAAATCTATATATAAATAAGATGGATATTAAAAATGGCTGCTTGCTGACCCTCTGCCTGGCAATTGTATTTCAACTGTTGTAGAACAGTAAGCTAGAGACAAGTCTGGGATTGCTGTAGATATGCATATTTAACAGGGCAAGACTTGATGAATAACACACTTAGAAAACTCCTGACAGCCTGACTGAGAGATTAGCAATGACCAGAGGAGACACGGCGAACAGCGACAACGCTTGTATTTGTGCACGTGCGGTTTGTGTGTGTGCGCATTWGGCGAGGGTGGAGGGGTGGGGGGTTCCCCTTTTAGCTCCGTGACGAGGAGGGGAAGGCATTCAGCGCACGTACCAATTACTCTTCCATCTAACYCTCGCTAAAGGCAAAGCAATGCAATCTTCACATTATAATCAAAACCATATGACAAAGCCGGGGCCATTAGAGAACAATTTCAAGTGTTTCGCAGCAAGACAGTGATTTTGGAATTGCACTTACATATGCCGAGTGCTTACCTCTGCGTGAATGCACCAGCTAGATGGCTTGAGCTTTCCTACCCTAGCAAGCAAAGAAGTGAGCATGAAAAAGAGAGGGAGAGGGTTGTGACAAAGAAAACAACTTAACAGCTGAGGATAGAGGTGTAATTTGAGTTTATCTGTGTGGACAGATAATGACAGTTTGAACTCCATTTAGAGGTGCAGAGGCTCCAAACCTGTACTTTAGCCCGTTCAAACAGTTCCCTTCACACCTCTCCTGTCCACGGCGGGAAAGACAGAACCAAACATGAAAGTCTAATGTTTACAGATTACATCTGCCCGCTGAAGCGTGTAGTGATTTCCAGCCGGTACTTCCTTAAAAAGCAGGAATTTTGTGACAGATCGTTGTTAAGTGGCTGTATTTTGCCAGAGTGTATTCCAACAGCAATCTGAATACTTTTATTTCTGCCAAAACCTAAAATAAGGATTATGATATAAAGCAAAGTTTCCAGGTTAAACAAAGTACCAGCTTCACCACAGTGCTGGGGATGCTAGTCGATTTTTGCTTTCTCACTTTTAGAACTTCTTACTTTTTTCCTACTTTCAGAACTTTCTAATATGAAAACAATTTAGAATGAGTGTTTCTCAATCTGTGATGCCCAGGGGCGATTCTAGGATTTCAGTCTTAGGGGAGCTAAGACCCCTACCTGCATATAAACAGATGTGACTCAGAGAAATATTTTTTGATTTAAGCATGGAAGACTGCAAGTTCGAATCTCAGATTTTTAAAATAGCTGAGATGAATCCTAAACTATCCTATGAAAGATCAGAAAAAGGATGACCCTTAAAAAGGTTGGGAAATAGCTATGGTGATGCCCACATATTTAACATCCATTCACACCTATTTGTGCCATATTTCTATCTATATATGGTGAAGTTCTTCTTCTGTCATTCTCAATCTCTCCATCTGTTTGTGTGCTCCGAGTCATTTTTCCACTTCAATGATCTGCCTCATGACATTGTTTTATAAAACATGTCAGATCACTCCTCCATTGGCCTTCTCTATCTCTGAGAGGGGCTTCCTCTGTAAGTGATTTAAACTTGAAACACTGACCCCTGCCATAACACTTACCATTAAAATAAGAGAAAAAGAACAATGTAATGTTTGCACTAAGGCAGCTCTCCACAGAGAGAGTGACAGAGGTGAATTATTGACCTCACGCTCTGATCCAGAGAGAATTCTGTCTCTTTCTCTCAATCAGTCAGGGGTTACATCACAGTAAGAGGCTCTTTAAGAGAGGAAAGCTTGTGGTGACAGCGGTGGTCTCTGTGCTTCGTTTCTGCAGCACTTGACAGGTTACACAATGTACTCACTTTACAGGCACATCATTTGCACCCTGATGAGTGCAAAATCATAAGCAAGGGTGGGGTCTTTCTGGCCACCTTCTCACCTCTTTAGCAAGAAGCCGTGACATCAGATTAACAGCTGCTAGTTTTCCTTTCAAAGGGAAATGTCTCTGCCAATACAAAACTGCCTGATCTTTTGAGCCTGTTGTAATAGGGAGAAACAGTTGGGTTCCAGAAGTTAAAAAATCCCATTCATTTTCTCCACAGGAGAATTGATTTCTAACGATAACATAAAAACCTTTAAAGATGGACCTGTCGTGAGCTCTGAGGTTGTTAATCGAGGGTATAAGCTAATGTTGAAGCCAGCATTCTGCATTATTTCAACTTTATACATTTCTTGGTAAAGAACTACATTACCCATGATCCTTCAGAGGAAGATTTAACCATGATTTAACCATAAAATAATCCCATGAAGCATTTTAGTATAATAAACAATACATTTTTTGTAGTTTTTAATTCTTTAATTCATTAAATCATTCACATTCATGGGACTGTAGTTCTTCTGCTCATTATTTGTACCAAACCATGTGTACACCTTTGTCTTTTTCAAATTTCTTTTTGCTTCAAATTTAAGGTTGCAAAGTGGTGATTCCCCTCTGAGCTGATTGGTTCAGATTGGTCTTATAACTCTTTAAATTATGAGTTTTTTTAATCTTGTGAAACAAAATGAATGGGGAAAAATACTTCTGGAAGCAAACAATGTTATCTGGGACTTTTCATGTTAGAAAATGAATAATGGACATTTCACTGCCCCCTGCGGACTGGAGGACTAATGATTGGTGCAAGTGAGATTAAAAACAAACATATAGAAGAGATACTAATGGTGATTATAAGCCAGCTGAGCAAAACCCATGGGAAGGGTAAGTGGGAAGTAAGTAATCAGAATTAGCCATTTAAAACAAGACCCCAAGGTTAGCTGATAGTTGAAAAATACCCTGGGATCTTCCAACGACTACAAAGTATTAGAGGTTAGCATAAAGGACCACAGAGGGACAGCAACCTCAACAAACAGAGTGTCTATTTAGATCCCTGATGCCTTTCCTCTTTCAAAACATTAAACTGAACCGTTAACACCTCAGGCTAAAGTAAAAAGAAAAACTAATTGTTTGGACGGTTATGTAAGCGTCTTCTGAATAACAATAGCTGTATTCCTGCAGGAGCTACGCAGTCTCATATTCCACTTTTCTTCTGTATTATTGTGTAACTTTGCATTTCTTAGCCTAAGTTTAGAAACAGGTCCAAAGCGCTGACTCGGACTTCTGCAAGAAAAGCACCTTATCTGGGAGCGCTCTGACGTGAGGGTGCTATCTGGAATGGGAATCTTACAGCTTGAACACCAGAGAGAAAGAAATGTTTTCATGAACAAGACCATCTCTACTGTAAGATATACATTTTCAGACGGATAAGCAGATCTTCTTGGCTGAAGGAAAATGAATGAGGTTAACATGGTCTTAAAATGTCATATTTCAAAAGATGAGTATGTTTTGTGACACTGAAGATCTTTGTAGCAAAACATCAGAACATCAAAACAGAGTGTTTAGAAGTTTGATGTCTCATTTTGAGCAATCTCAAATAATACTATGTCATGCAATAATTTCTTACAGTAGATCCTGGAACTATATTGGGGCTTCAAACAAACCTTAACTACAAATACCACTGAGCTCTCCACTTCCCTCCTCCTTCTGGTTTTCCTCTCTCTTGTTCACTCTTTCTCTCCTCGACAAATGGACCTTCCTGACCCCTGAATTAATCCCAAAGTAATTGAACTTACTTAAATTCCCACAGGCATGCGACTGCCGTATGAAAGCACTTGATGTTTCTTTGTGGAGAGGTTTAATTTGGGTTTTCATGACTCAGAAATTGAAACCTTTCTCTTCTTCATCTTCATTTTCTCTCTCTACATACGTACTGCTTTCTTGTCCCTCATTTTCATCCAGAATGAAGAACATGAGCCAAAACAGAAGAGAAGGTGGCAATCAACCACATTGGCAGGGGCTGATCTACTTTTTATATCTACAGCAGGGTTGCCATGATTTTAGTTTAATATAGCTAAACCCATTACACATTTTTATCCATAAGAAATAACTGCTGAATAATTCCCAGACAGATCAAATAACAAAAATGCAAACTATACAGTTTTGCTCATGGATATCTATCATTCAAATAATTGTATTTTGCTAACCTGGAAAATTTTGGCAAATGCAGTGATTAATCCATAAGTAATAAAGTAATAACTCAATATATTCTTAACACTACTTCCCCAACTGTAACTCTTAAAAACTTAAAATATTAAGCTGATAAGACTGTTATTGTAGCCCCTATGCCCCGATCCAAACCATAAAACCTGATTGGCTGATAAGAATACTGTTTGAGGACCAACCAGGATATTGATTCAGAAATTCAGTTGAATACAGACAGGCAGACCTGCTAAACCCTTTTGTTACAATTTTGCACTAGACTAATCAGCAGGTGTAATGACAGACAGAATTCCTCGAGCACTCAGTGTGTGTCATCAACCCCAAGATGCCTCCATGTGTTCTCTACTGAAGCTCTACAGAAAGTGAAACTCAGTTCTTGTGTCACTGAAAGCCCATATCTGAATCTAACAGCCACCAGGTAGTTGAGCGAGTCAAGCCATCACCTTATTTTTGAGTTCAGCTACTTCCAGAGAAAGCGCAGAACCTGGTTTCAGATCAGTGGTACGAGGCAACACCCAGTCCCAACAGGAAGCTCATTTCACACACCAGACGGCCTCTCAACAGGTGAAGCCTGCGCTCTCCGTGGCTAATTTACAAGTGTGCAGCAGGGCTGAAAGTGATGCGCCTTCACAGAGAAAGAAAACTTTGTTCATTAACTCGGCGTATGCAAATATTCAAAGAGTTATGTGGCGCGCTACCGCAAACTCTTCGAGTAGCAATTTCCTCAGGCTTAATGCTCTCTCAACTGAGCACCCACCAAATTACATTGTCTTTCCTAATTTAGTAATTAGTATTCATATTTTCATGTTGCCTATGTTTAAGAAATCACTGCGTTCCAGCAAAAAGTGTGTTGTTCTTTGTACTGTGCCCTGTAGAGATAAACGAGGGCACAGAAGCTTTTAAAGACGACGTGACTGTTGTGACATGAAACGGTGTAAGGATACTGAATTTCAGAAGGGGTCTGAACTTAGTCTTATATAGAGCTGATAGGTAAGGGGATATATACCTTTATGCCACTGTAGATATATTTACTATGGCTTTGAATGTGGCTCGGTCAATCAGAAAAACAGTCTGTTGTTGAAAGTATGTTGTTGTTAACAAAGAATGTACATAATTTGAACTTACATAATATTAGATTTTTTCATCTGTGGTAAACATTTTTTAATTTGCATCCATCAATTTTAATAAATCAATATTAAATTCACTGAGTATCCAAAATGTGCTATTAGCGCATTGCCATTTATTATATAATAGAATTCCCACCCAGAATAACTATTGTGATAACGTTACCAAATTTTGGCCCTGCCACCCAGCCGTGCTCTCATAATAACATGACTAAACTTAACTGCCTATGAATCACAATTCATTTATTATTCATGTACGATTCTTACACACAATGAACATAAAGCAGACTGGACGTGTTTAAGCAATCAGGCTCTCCATAAATTCTGGAAGCCATGGAGAATGGTTGACAGAGAGGCAGACAAACAGTGGAGTGTGGCCTGCTTCCCCATGCTGATCAGAGTGTCTTGGTGAGGTGTGAATGGGGTGCTTCCCTATCTGTGCTTCTCCTCTGCTGCAGGCATCTCTCAGCGGCCCCATCTGTCCCCCCAGTGCAGCACTGAATCAGGGACACAGTCAGACACGCTGCCATGGGCCCCCACGTGACCACCAGACATACACTCAAAAACACACACTGTCCCTGGTGAACCACAAAAAACTGTGAACCACAAAAAAACTGTTCTGCAATATTTTGATGTACAGATTTTAAATGACGTTTGCAAAAAGACAATTATTACTTTAGTAGTTGTATGTTTTATGAAAGACATAAGGGTAAAAACTACATGAAGGCTAGTGTAATGATTTCATTTTTTGGGTGAATTATTCCTTTAAGATGTTAAATAAATGGACGAGTGGGAAATCAACTGTTATCGACAGAATTTCTCTTTTGTAAGAGCTGTATCACAAAGACTACAGCTAACATCACTCAATCAAGAGGGTATGAAACTTCATAGACTGTCTATGTGAACTTATAGAAATTCTCTCTAGTTCTTGAGAAGACGTAATCAAAGTCTACTAATGAAGACCGCAGCTCTGCAGAAAACATACAATTATCTTCTACCCAACCAGCAGGTCGGTACACATGATTAAAATGGCTCAAAATTAGACAAATCAAAAATGTGGGGCAGCATTGTAATTTTGGAACATGTTATAAGAAAATAATGCAGATGAACAGTACTAAGACAAAAATACATAAAAACATTCAGACTGAGTGCCAAAATATGTGCATCCTCATCATCTAGAATAAAATGTACAGATTTTATGCTAAAACTGGGGTTTGCTTTTTTATTTAGCGCTCATGTTTCCTGTAAGTTACAGCTGAATGAACTTCAAACATGGCGGCAAAGTCCAAAACGATCCATTAGAATGAAAAATGTGTGGTTTACTCTCTTCATCTCTCTCGCTGTACAGAGGAGAACACATTGAATATTCATGAGTGCAACTCAACACAGGTGACATGCTTGACTTCTGTTATTTGGCTAACCTAAACAAAAGGAAACCGGCTGCGTTATTGGCGGGGTTGCGGGTGTGAACGCTCCTGGGAGACTGCTTTGCGTGTTATACCAACACGCTAATGATCCGAGAGACGCTAAAAACAAGAAAAGCAGCCATTACGTCACTTTTTCCAAAGAAAGCACCCCAATCTCCTTCAAAATCTACATTTAGGCCAACAATTCTAATAACAACAGTAGACAAATGGACCATTGGGGTAACAAATGGAGAATGCTTTCAAAAATATCAAAAATGAAATACAAATTGTGCCACTAAATATTAAACATTTTTAACATTTATTAAACTATTTAACAGAATAAAGTGGTACCTGAAACGATTATAGTCAGCATTTAATTGCAGTAAGAAATACATGGAAGTGCTTTCAAGGGGGGAAAAAAAATGATGGGGTCTCGTCTCTTGGGCTGTGGTGGACAGGAAGGTGTGCCTTACTGTATTTATTTGCAGGTGAAGAGGAACCCAGCGTTTACCAAAGGACCAGCAGGTCAAAGAGCAGGTCGTAGGGGTGTGAAACCTTGGGAATGCTTTTGCAGACCCGGGTCAGGAACTAAGAAGATGAGGGGTGATTAATGCAGAGAGCCCAGACCTGACTGTGACCTCAAGAGTGAAACCCAGACCTTAAGGACTGCACCTATACAGACACAGTCTTGCTTCACATATAGGAATATGGACCTGCAGACCTACAGTCATTTCCATTAAATAGTACTTCTGAAGCACAGAAGCCAATGGTTGACAGACTCCTTTGTCACAGACTTGCATGTTAGCATTAGCATCTAGCTAAATGAGCTACCTTAAAGTTATTTTTCTACTTGACTTTTGGGCTCATACATTTAAAAACCCCTGTGACCGCTTTAGCTGCCTGTTTGTTTACAAACAAAAAGCAGATAAAGAACCAACACACTTTTCAATCCATCTGGGAACCTTTTCAGAATGCTCTAATCTTATCTATATCCTAACCTAACTTGCCTACTATATAATATAAATATTACACAAATTGGGATGTAAATCTTGCACATTTAAGTATGAATCTACTTAGACAAACTTTACAGACCAGTAAAAAATTACAAATATAGTTTTCTCTAGCTAAAATAAGAGTAATAGGAAATGTATGCTCTTCTCTCAGGTCTGATGAGACTTCAGATGACACTTCCACCTTTCTGCTCAGTGAGGGGGAAAGATAGGTATGTCTGCACTTCCTGGAGAAAGAGAGAGAGAGCGAGAGAGAGAGCAGGGGAAGCTTGCTGACCCAGAGGAGAGATTTACTGTGGTAATCCTGTAGATACAGACGTCCCCTGGGCTCTCGGACCTCAGCCCCGTGAATAACGTCTGCTCTGTGGACATCTTCATTACAGAGTGCAATGCAGGTTAAAATCCTGTTACAGAGCACAACAGCTTCTCTCAGGAAATCTCCACAGCAAAGCATCTGCGGGTATCTTTTGTTCGCTAGCTAAAACCAGCAAATCAAAACTAAATAAATCTAAGACAGCTTCTGCGCCATCACAAAGCTTGTCATAAACTTTATCTGTTGACTCAGAAGCTTTACTAATGTACTTTAATATGTAATATTTGTGGAACTCCCCACTAAAATTCAGCTTGAAGCACTTAAGTTGAGTTGCAGTTAATTTGTCTTGATACACGGTGAAAAAAAACACATCCATTAATCTGTGTAAGGTGTGTCTGATTGTCTCTGTGGAGATGTCAGGCATCGTGGATACAGCTGACAAATGAAATGAGAAATCTTACACTGACAGGGTCTCCTGGGCTCCGTTTACACGTTCCAATGCACTTCAATATTCATATCGTTCTTTTCAGAGTTTTAACAAGAAGGCATTAGCTAACGCTTATCAAAATATATCAGCAAACAATGTTACATGAATGAAACGAAATACTGCTGTTTAATGTCACTGGTTGTGTTTAAAGAACAATTGCGTTTAATTTTGTTTCAGATACAGATACAGAATCAACCCTAGAAAATTAAAAGATTGATTAAATAGAACATAATCGACAACTATGAACAAACATGATGGTCATGAGATTTTTATATTGCCTGAGGAAAATAAACCTTAATAAATGTTAATTTGTTCCAAGAAAATTAAAAATAAAGAGCTCTGAAATGAAATTTAGACAAATTTATTTTACTTTAATTGCCACACCATGTAAGTTATTTAATAGCAAATATAAAATATAATAGCAAATATAAAAATAAACCAATTCAATGACTCAGCATTCCGAATTGCTCACGGAAATCGCCACGTGGCCTATGTTTCCTTTTTTAGCACAATGAATTTTTTTAGTTCTCCACTGAGCCATTGAGATCCTTCTGCCCACTTTACCACCTCCAGTATCTCTCAGATGAGGTTGGACAGTAACCTGCTTCATTGTGTAGGGAAACAGCAGAGGGAAGAGAGCCAGAGAAAGCTAGACGTAAGCACTTCTACTTTGCCTGCACCACTGCTGATGTGAGAGAGATATCAGCGGGCCAGAGAGTGCAAGAGACGAAGAGGAAGTAGGAGAGAAAGCTGGCAAGCCTCTGTCCAGAACAGTGGTGACAGAAAATGACAGTGTTCCTCTGGGGCTCCTGGGTAATCTTTGCCTTATGTATCATCATGTTCCATCGCGAGAGACATCTGCCAAATGACTCACTGTTTGCAAAACTTACAACGTGTGCAAAAATACCCCAAATCGTCCGCATTAGAGCGGTGTAGTATAAAAAGTAACATTCTCTCGAGAGATTCCGGGTACTAAATCCTGCCAATGTCAGTAAAGCAAATCCGTGAGAAAGTCTCCAGTCTTCCACATGGAATCGACAGAGTCATCATAACTTGAAGATAAGCATCTCCATTACTCCACATTACTGCCACTCTCATGCAGGCTGATGCATTATGGGAATTTAGGCATGTGTGATATCTGTACTTGGCCAATAATAAAATAGTAAACAATAAATGTAAGCCTGGTCTTGTTTGCTGGTTTTTAGGGGCCTTGTTAGCTGTTGGGGGACTGGCTGGCCAAGCAGCTAAACATCTGCTTAGTTTGACCTGGAGACTAGCTAAACTACATGCCAGGCTGGAAGATCATCTTAAATCATCTCAGTTAAGATTGCTTGTTTTTTTTT
>JAZGTK010012164.1:0-15105 GCA_036877625.1 Ambastaia sidthimunki
GTATAAATAACAGTTTGTTATAGAGCAATTAATCAGGCAAGCCTCAGTCTATTCAGTTCAGTGATTCACAAATGCTCTGTGGCCTCAGAATTAACTGTGACATTTAGTTTTACTCTGATCTCATCTTCCATTGCCTTTTAAGTTATAAGAGGATAGAGAGATATCTATAAATTAACTTCTATTATAAGTCCAACAAAGGCTTAACCTTAACTACATCACGACCCAGGTCAGTTTTACAGCCACCCTTCTTACGTATATTAAACCACATGACTTCACACTCGAAAGACTTAATATTCTTTTATAAAAGGCCAGTGGATGACATTAACTACTGAGTGATGTCATGCAGTATTTACAGCCCCTCCCCTGATATCTTTATAGGCAGGACATGAAGCGGTCTAAAATAAAGGGCCTTCTAATTTTCCACCGGGGGTGGATGATCTGAAACAGAGGGTATTTAATCGCAGAATTGAATAGCTCGCCGTCTCTAAATCATTGACCCTGTTAGATGTCTCGCTTGAGCAGTAATCATCTTTTACTGCTATGGCTTCAAATCCCATGTGTCCACTGACCTCACCATGCCTTTCATCTCCAGGACAACAGCAGACGCATCGAGAACATGCTCAGGCTTTGGATCATCGAAGCGAAGGACCTTCCGGCCAAGAAAAAGTACTTCTGTGAGCTTTGCCTGGATGACGCCCTGTACGCCCGAACGACCTGCAAGTTGAAGACTGATAACGTATTCTGGGGCGAACACTTTGAGTTCAATAACCTCCCCGCCATTCAAAACATCACCGTACACCTCTATAGGGATTCGGACAAAAAGAAGAAAAAGGACAAAAATAACTATATGGGATTGGTGAGCATCCCGGTAGTGAGCGTCACGAGCAGGCAGCTGACTGAGAAATGGTACCCGGTTAGCCAACCCAATCCGGGTAAAGGTAAAACGGCAGGCCCCATGGTTCGCATCAAAGCTCGGTACCAGAGCATGAACATTCTGCCCATGGAGCTCTATAAAGAGTTTGCAGAGTACACGACCAACAACTACATGCTGCTCTGCTCTGTGCTGGAACCGGCCATCAGTGTCAAGAACAAAGAGGAAATGGCCTGTGCCCTGGTTCATATCCTGCAGAGCACCGGAAAAGCTAAGGTAATGTGGTCCCAACCAGGGGTACAAGACGGTTTGAGATTGAAATTTTGTTATTTTGTTAAACCTATATAACAGAAATTATGACTTTCGTTATATTAAGAATGTAAAAATTTTTTAAATAATTTAAGAAAATATTTTCTTTTGTAATTAGTGGCTTAACGTATTCGATTACTTTTTAAAGGAAACAAGTGAATCGTTGTAATAATTGCCAATTTAATAATACTGTTGATCATTAAAAGTGATATCTACAGCAGTATGTTGTGAGTTAAAGAAAACACATTTTTGTACCTGAGCTTTGCTGATGGGACTATGCAATATGAAACAAAAAAGATTTCGTACACACTTCTATCCAGGAGACCTTGTTAAAGTGTAGAAGTTTATGGCTCGCCTCTTGCAAAATTCAGTGCTACATCCATGTTACACATCCTGATCTTTAACCACTACGCTACAGCATCCCCAATGTAGTTGACCTGATCCAGGTCAGTGTTGGTCTGCTGCACACATACTGTTCATAATGTCCTCTGTGATATTGTTTAAACAAATGTGTATTTCCCTTGAAAATGCTGACACACAAATAGATGTCCTATGACTCACAAAGGCCTGGAGAGACGTGTAGGTGTGACTCTTTATTATTGCATCTGCATTAATCTTGCTATTTACTGTGAATGAGAGTGATCTGTTAGTTTGTCTTTCAATGTTATATAGTTATATAGTAGCCCAGTAATGGTAAAAAATCATGGTGATGTGTACTGTAACAATGTTTTGTTCAGGAAAAGTTAAACTTATATAGGATAAATTTAACTGATCATTAATGTGGCTTTGCATTAGCTCACAATATTGTATTGATATTTTCATGCTAAGAATTAATATTTTTTTGCATGAACATTTTTTTACATCAAGAGCACCATCATGCACAGCAAGTCTGTGAAAAGAAACATAACGTATCAACAGAACGGACAGTTATTTCTGCTGTTGTAAAATTAAGCCTTAGAATGACCTAAAATTATTATTTCACAAAGTGCTGAAGTCTAGTGCAAAAGGAAACAACTGAATAAAAGATCACAATATATTAGTTTTGATGAACTATATACTAACCATGCAAAACACTATTTTATCATATGTCCCAGGGATCGATATCCTATTGCATATTTCTTGCTGATTTCCATCCCTACTGAGTAAATATTTAGATATGCAGTTTGTAAACATTTCATATCAATCTTTGCTCTTTCCTCTAACCCTTCTGTAGGTTCTAGCATTTTAGTGATGTTCCTATTGAACTTCAGAGGTCATGTGAATCACAAGCAGAAATCCATTTCCTGTTTGTTATCTCTGTTGTAACATCCCTGGTGCTATTCTTGCTGTCTGGATTAACAAAGAGATACTACATTGAAGAGATTGTGTGTAGTTTGTATTGGCTACATCTGTAAATCTTTCCCTTTAAGCGTGTCAGGTTCTCATGCTGAGAGGTATTTTGGAGGGATTATTCCTTCTAGTTCTTACAACCTACCAAAAGATCCAAAGAGCAAATAACAAATCTTCTCCTTATACTATAGGGGAGGGATTAAACACACTCCTCTTATCTTTATTGGCTGGTTTGACTTCTGTCTGACTCTGATTGGCAGATCTGGGTTGTTGTAAATTGTCTCACAGGAAGATATAAACACAAAGGCACAATGACCTTAGATGGAGGTGGATAAGCCTCTGCTACATGTATTGCATTTACTCAAGAGCGTGTTTGGACTGCACTAATGTCTCTGTGATTTTCCTCTTTGAGAAAGAACAGGACAAATCAAAGGCACTGTTGCTGATTACATTTTTAGACATAAAGCCTATCTTCTCTTCCTTAACGCTCTCATTATCATAGCCTATATGCTGAGACTAATTAGAGAAACTAAGCGTGAAACAAGTTTTCAGTGAGTAAAATTACCACAGTGTTTTTAATCAGAGCCCAGGAATAAGGGTCATTTAAATGGCCAGCTCTCAGATTGCTGACTTATCTTTTTTTATTTATTTAATTTTTTTGACTCTGGGCCAATATTTATAATCCAATGGCTTGCAGTCACCCATCATATAGTTCTCCAGGTGCCATTTGCCCTAGCTGTGAGGAAGCAGTTAAATGAAGCGTGAAACAGGTTTTTACTATGGGGGTGGTCTTCCCTATGGTTGTTATGTTGTCAGTTCAAACCTGAAATTAATGGTAACATAAATAAGGTACCCAGCTCCAGCAGAGGCCATTTTTGTTAGTGTCTTTTCAGTTTCGCAGACTTCTTAGAAACAGAGTAAACCTGCAACTTTTTTGTGAAGCAAAACGTTTTTTGAAAGGATGTAACAATATTTAACGGCATGTTATACCAACCGTATGTAACACTGTATCTACAAAACCATGATATGAACCGAACCGTGGCATAGGTATATCATTACACCCCCCATACTCCCACCTGTTTGGACAGGGGAGAAAGTATATGAGTTCCGAAAGGTACAGAATGTTACATACAGTAAGGACACTGAACTCTTTGTATATAGACCATTTTAAGAGCGTTTCAGAATGCCCCAGATAATGGCAGTTTCCCTTTTTAAACATTTCTAGAACTGTACATATCAGCAATACCATACTTCATGCTAATATTTTCATGTAGCTTGGAGAGACACTAAAACTAAAGTTATTAGAGTTAGTCACTAGTCCATGAACGACTAGTGGATATGCATCATTTGATGGGTGCTTTCTGTGTCATTGCTGGGATGTTAATAGGCTGCACTTCATCTCTTAAACTACTGGTCAAGAGTGAATTGTTATTACTAAACCAGGGTTGATTCATCTCTAATATTCTGGCTGCCCCATGTCCTCTGTTCCCTGGTAGACCTGTTAGTTTGATGCTGTTAATTACTGCCCGTAATTACAGTTCCTTTCAAAGAAGCCCTGAAGGTAATGGACCTTAAAAACTGTTACACCAATGGAATCATTCAAGCTATCCAAGGTCATTTGTTATGAGAATAGCTGTAACATCCAGCTTGCTTGTGCTTGAATCATGCCTTTACACATGTTGTCCTTAATGATGTTTATGTTGTATTAAACCACCTGGGTAGGGAAAAACATTGTTTCACCAGTATTCTTTTGTCAAACTGTTTTGAATATTCTTATGCTCTGCATCTTGACAGACACAACAGCCTACAGACACAATCTATAGACAGTTTAAATGTACAAATTGTATAACATTGTAAATGGTGATCATTTTCATCTGGTACCATAAGAGAGCAAGTTTAAGGTCACTCTGATGTAGCATTTTGCTTTGATGTAGCCACCCTGATACTACAATAGGTTTCTCCTCCTTGCCATTGTATTTAAGCAGGAATTTTATATTACGACTCCTATGCGAAACTTTACTCAGAATTTAGCAACAGGGCGCTGTTTAGCACCCCTATATTGTATAACTATATATCATTTGAACATATCAGATGCAGGCTCTATCGCAATTGATTGGACTATGACTATGGGACTTAGACTATGGGATTTCTTTGTAGTGAAATACTTTTTGCTAACACTTTTCCTCAAGAGATTATAGTTCTGACTCCAATGAGTGTTGCATCCAAGGAATAAATACTCCTGCTTCAATTTCCTAACACCATATCTCTCTCCCTCAAGTATATATTCTCCATTTTATTAAATTACTCAGCTGAGTTATGCTATGAGCACATAAAGCAAATATGTAAGATGTATTTTGGAACATCTTATTTCTGCTGTAGTGGGTTTGTTTTTTGTCTCTGACATACACATAATTTGCCAGACCAAAACAAAATTGGTCTAAATTAGGTTCAAATGAAAATGAAGCACTGTCGTCTGTGTGGATAATAGAGCTTGTCTGTTTGTCTTCCTTTTGAAAGCCTGGACATGGTTAGTTGAACTGCCAAACAAAGCCTGCTGTGACTGATTCACTGCATGGATTATCCACAGGAATCTCTACAGTAGGGTGTCTTTGCTTGCCTGAGGTATTGTTATAGTGGTCACATAGGGCTTTTTATAAGTAGATGGTGCAGTTGCTGTATTCCCATGGCTTAATTTCATTGCCCTGTGATCTTGAGACCAGTGCGCTCTCGATGTGAAATAAAGGGAAAAGATTTCCCACAGGGAATGCCAGCCCAAAAGGACATATAGCACTCATTTATCATCTGCTTGATTTTGATGTGAGTGTTATTTTTATATGGTATCATTTTGGCTTTTTCTGCACTGTTAAACTATGTCTGTAGAAGATGGAACACAATACAATAGGACAAATTCTCTCAGTTGACTAAAATTACAAAAATATTAGTTAAATTAAATAGATTTTAAGGGCTGTAAAGTTAGGAAATGTATACAGTCTTAAAAGTTATAGAAATGTCATTGAAATTATAATGCTATAATTAATAGTGTTATTTTAAATATGATAAATACTTTATTGGATTGATATTAAGTTTTAGGCAGTTCAATATTGTCTGCATTTAAATCTTTTTTCTTGTACAAACAAAACTATAATTGCTTAAATCTTCTCGAAGAACAAGTCCTGAAATATTATTGGACGGAAGAGGTGGCAATGCAGTCTTGAGTAAAACAAAAGCATAACAAAACACATTTTATGTATTGTGAGCTACGTTTGTTCTCTATAACATTGCAAATTGATGTACATGTTCGACTGTTGCAAAGCAACAAAAAAGTGTTTTAGATTAAGCTAATCCAGAATCTTCCATCATTAACTTCCTATTTTGAACACGAGGCAACACTCATTATCTGCCATTTTCCTTCAGTGCACGTGCTCCTCTCATCCGTCACACTTGTTTCTCGTTTTTTCCCCATCCTGCCTCTGTCTCTTTCTCCATCACCCCTGTATCTCCTTATCTCGTCTTAGACTCATGCTCTGCCATTCTCCCTATTTATCTCGCTTGGCTGCACTTTAAGGCAGGCTGGCTCTGAAAGGATGTCATTTCTGGTCTGAAGCAGCACATTGCCCTGACAGCTATTACAGACGTGGTGCTTTTCAGTAGGTCTGACATCCACTTCAGCGCTCCGTCCACATACACACTTTAACACTCTTCCTGCATGTTGAGCTCTTTGAGGTTAGACGAGGTATTAATCAGATTCATGATATGATGTAAATAGGATGCGGTGTCTGCACTCGGTTACAGCGCACGTCGCTCTGATGGCATGTATTGTGAAAGGTAATCGCATGCATTGCTGTAGGTGAGATCTAGACTTCACAAGTTGATTGACTGAACAGAAAATCACAATTTTAAAATGTGATTAGTTGAGGTAACTGCAGTCAGTGTGTACTTGTACACAATCTAATCTGATATTGGTAGCCAAATATGGAAATGTAAGCACAACTGTAGGAATGTGTAAAATACTAAACTACTCTGCTCTTGGCTATGTTTCAAAAATGGACCAAACAGAAAGAGATTTCAAGCATTTAGTTAATAGTTTATTATTACATGGTGCTCTGGAATTTTTGATTCCGATTCTGCCAGTCACAACATTCCAAGATTTCTTAATCCCTGATAATAACCGCCTAGAACTAATAACACAGTGTCATCCGGGTACTGCGAGACATCTTAACCTTATTCTATACCATTTTATATATTTATAGAAATTATATTTAGAAATGTTTAAATTAAATTGCATGTTCATCTCTCTGTCTCTCTATATATATAATATATAGATGATATAATATAATATTATTATATACAACAAAAAAATCAATTACTGCCTAAATTAATTATTTTGCATTTATTAACCAGAATCTTTGTTGTGACAGCACCAACCAAACACTCAATATAAAAACATACAGAGCAAATGGGGGCGTTTAAACCTCAAACTGCCCTGTAAGTATCTAGACAAGATGTGTTGATGAAATCCAGACTGTTAAGCAAACTTAACGGAAATGCTGAGGACATATTGCTGAGTGATCCTTAAAGCATGACTGTTTGACCCACTTGACTCATAATAGCACAACAATCAGCCTTATCTTAGCAAGCAATGCTGGATAAAGCCACCCTGCAGCTCGCCATTTCATTAGCTGAGAGTTTCTACATTTCACTGAGTGGAGAGAGTGAGTGCACACATAAACCCTCACATCTGCGTCTTGTGTATTTGCATAAGTGCAACAGAAAAGAAAACTCAAGGTTATATAGTGTGGGTAGATAGAGAGTTGGTAAAGAGTGAATGCAATGCCTCTGTTATATCTCACTCACATACAGTTGAAAATACTCTATCTTTCTTTCTCTCTCTCAACCCTCCCACTGTCTGTCTGCTGAATAGCACCTGACTGTCCTTGACCTCTAGTTTTTCAAGATAGAAGGAGCCAGATATCAACTACTGTTTCAGCTCTCAGCTTGGCTTTAGATCAAAAGAGAGATGTGTTGAGAATGACACACACACAAATAATGATAAGGTAGAATTTAAAGCATTCATCTTTGATTTTCACTGATAGTTCCTTTTTGTTATCCAGTAGATCATGTTGAATTATTGTTTGTGTGTGTGTGTGTGTGCGTGTGCTCGTGTGAGAAAGTAAATAGTAATATAGAGTATATAGAAAAAAACACACATAATATTGACAGTGATCCCGCAGTCATAAAAACAGGAAATGTCAAGAAATATTAAAATTGTGTTTCCCAGCCAGAAAGTTCTGTAGTATAATGTAACTGAAGTAAATTGCAAAAATGTTTTCTCATCTCCATTATACTCCTCTTTATAAAATATTTATAAAGCAGCTTGATATTGCTCTTTCCTAAAGCAATTATCTTTAAAAATTATGGCCTGAAAATTACGTCACTTGCTTTATAGGTCTAGGGCTAGTCTTGCATTTAATCATGCATGTGTCTTCTGCAAACAGGTCACAGAGACAGAGATATCCAGCTTGCTAACAAAGATTATTAAAGATTTGTAATAAACTTTAAAGCACCATTTAAAATGGGTTCAATTACAATCAAATCAGTAATGTGTTGTTCACAGTATGTTGTCATTTTCCAGCAAGTATGTGTATGAATTTATAACGGTCATGAAATTACGTTTTAGTTATGTTTTAGCAACGTTTCGATAATTTTTTTACACACAGTAAAATCTGTTGCTAAAGATTTATCATATTGGTGCAGGGCAAGGAAAAACTATTGGCCAAACCAGACCAGTAAAACAAATCCTTTGAGCCCTGCTAATCCTTATCTGAGAATTCCATGGAATTTCATTATTGTAAAGGTATGGGAATGCTTTATGGATCAGTCCTACAGATGTAATAATCAGTTTTGTCCTTCTTTCCACGCTGTCCACTTTTGTTCTTTCTCCCTCCTCTCACACCCCCAGAATTTCTTTACAGAACTGAATGAGTCATCTTCTTAGTCTGTAAATTAATGAGATGCGTGTGTGTATAATTCATACTGTGGTCTGCTTAGTGACCTTTTTATTTCAGGCTCTTTGATAGTGAGTAGCATTCAGCTATCTTGACACACAGATATTCTCTGCCCATAGATGTCATGCACAAAGAATGGGCTTTAAAAGAGCCCACGCTATATCTAAGTGCACACACACTTTCTCAAAGTAGAGCACACACTGCTGTCTCGGTCAGATGGCTCCTTCTTTATTAGTTTTTGCTTCCAGGGAATGCATGGAGACCGGAGGGATTTTATCATTTCTTCTTAATCCCTCTATTCTTTTATTTCTCCCCTGTTCCCCATGACTCCACTACCTGTTTTTTTACTCACCTGCTTTATTTTGATTCTTCAGCTTTTCCTTTCTATTATGGTTTTGTATTTATGCCTCACTATTCTTTAAGCCTGTCTGTCTCTTTCTCCCTCTCTCTATCTAGCCTCTATCACTTCCTCTATCGTTCTCTCTCGTCTCTTTCTGATTAAGGATGAGGAATAGTCTTGCTAATTAACTGTGACAGTAATGGAGAAATTTCTTGGCCTTTTCTTAATAGTACTTAGACTCTCTGTCTCTCTCTCTCTCTCTCTCTCTCTCTCTCTGTATATGTGTGTGTGTGTGTGTGTGTGTAAGGGGAGTTGTACAAGGCTTATGAGATTTCCCTCTGTGTGGCTGATCTTGTATCTTTGTAGTCCTGAGGGGTTTCTGCTATCAAACATCTTAGTGCTGATCTGAAATCAGTTCATGGGCTATGCGATATGGCTAAACAAATTATGTATTGATATTTCTGCCTTTTGGCAATTCTTTAATACACAGTGTATCCTAATACTTTTTATGTGCTCTTAAATAGCTTAAAAGTCTGAGGAACTATCATTTTAACTAGACACTGTTACTGGGTAGATTCCACATGTTAATTTCAACAAGTAAAATAAAGTAAAACATTAAGTGGATCTTTTTTTTTACATATATTTTCAGAAGACTTACATAAACATTGATTTCACAATGCATTTATGATATCATTCAATAAAGTTATGAATTTATTTATTAGTTTTAACTTTATTTCATAAAAATGAATCTGACATACTAACAGAATTCTTGCTGCTGAAGTTTAAATTAAAAGATGCTATTAAAACATCTTTGTCTTAATACAACAAAAGTTTAAACAACATAAAAAAACAACAACAACGTTTTTATAAACCAAGTCAATATGGGAAAGTTTCTTGTTTACAATTATTGTGGTTACCATTCCCTATCTGAGCTCATATGGGAGGTTTAAGGACTGAGGCCACAGTGTATCCACAAAACCCACAATCCCTTTCGTTTTTTAGCCCAATCCCAAACACGTGATTATATTTTGACGTGCGCCGTTATCTAGAGTCAACATTTTTCTTTGGCTTCCTCTAATCAGAAATATTCTTGGGTTTTTTTAGTGCTTGTTTAACAAAAGTGGTGAGAATGATAAACATTGGTGGCAAACATTTGTCCACATTCACCAAGAACAGATGTTACCTGTCTGTCACCTGACCCGAGCACAAGGTCACCAGCAAACTGCTGGGTTTCAGTGCTGGCCTGCATCTGTTTGTCATGTAGCTTTGCACAGTAATTCATGAAAAAAAACACAGTTTTTTTTACTGGTTTCGCACACACACCAACTCCCTGTCCGTGTCATTGTTTTGTTAAATATAATAATCTCTTGGTACTGCATTTGATGTTTTGAAGTTATTGCGTGTGTGTTTCTTTAGCTGGACTAAAGAAACACACACAGCTGACTACCAAAAAAACAAAAGCACAGAGCACCACTGAGTTGAGGAGCATTTGAGGAGACAAACTTGGTTCAAACTGCTGAACCAAGCTGCTGAACCAAAGATTAGAGTGAGATAAAGTTTGTGTGAAAGAGAATATATCTTTTGTTACAAGAGTTTTAGGGAGATATGTGCTGTTTTGAGAATTATTAGCTTTATACAGACTGCAGTCTACACAGACCCAAGCATGACTCATCTCTGTAAATAGAGTTTGAGGCACAGAAAACACACAAACACACAGGCCATCAGAATTTTATTTAGAAAGCTGAGCTGAGCTGAACTCTGTGGTGTATGTACGTGTGTGTGTGCATCACAAGTGAGTAGACTTTTTTTGTCTAGCTCCCATTTTCTGGTTGTGATAGACTTCCTGCCAGTCAGCTTTGATGGAACCAGCTTTTTACTTGAGCATTTCCATCTCTGTCTCCTTCGCTTTTCTTGCCTTTCATGTCCTGACAGACGTTGTCAACAAAACAGCTTCAATTACAACTACGCTCCATGCAATCTGTCTATCCATTCTGCTTATTTATTTATTTCTCTTCTCACAGCCTCCGTATTTGCACATCAACACGTTTCTTTCTGTTTGTGTTTCTAGGACTTCCTGACAGACCTGATGATGTCAGAGGTGGATCGGTGCGGTGAGAACGAGCACCTTATCTTCAGAGAGAATACACTGGGCACTAAAGCTATCGAGGAATACCTCAAACTGGTTGGACAGAAATATCTGCAGGATGCACTGGGTAAGATGTGTGTGTCTGTTTGTGGAGAAAGACAATATTTCTTCTGACAGTGTATCTGTTTTGTCTGGCTCTCTTCATGTTACCGAGTGACAAGCGCATAAATAAATGGTTTGTGTTCAGCCTGCTGAACTTGAACTAGGGTCAAAACTTGTATCAGCACAAACTTTCTGTCCAGCACAAACACTTGGAAACAATAGTCATAGAGGTATTTCCAAATAAAGTTTATGTTGTGCTAAATTCCCTGTATACCTTTTAGATAAGATTAAGCAGCCACACAAAAACACTTGAGCTAAACAGATGAACACACACATCCGCCCTCATTCACTGTTGGCTCTCTGCATGTTTGATAAGGCCTGCGTGTATTAATACACTGCCATTTTAGAAATGCGTGTCTGGACTAGTGGTCTGTCTCAGAAACAAAAATACAACCCATAAAGTTTCCCCCTGCATATAAATATTGGTACCTAATAACTGTAAGTATGAATCCTTAGATTTACATTACGAAACCATTCTGAGATGCTGAATAATGTATAATTGTTCATCTTAGATACATTTGGCCTGTGAAGCACAGTGCTGAATTATTAATGAGCTCATTCCTAAAAATCCTTGAGACATAAATGAGACAGAAAAGCACATCAAAGAGAGAAGATAAATCAACTTGGTTTCATAACCAGCATATATGTGCTACTTGATATTCTACTTAAGTACTTGATACTCAAGTGGGGAAATGTTGGTCTACATACACATGCATCATATGGATGTCTTTGGTTGTTATATGTTGTTTTTCAGCATGTGACACAGTTGTCATAATTGATGTTAAAAGTAGTTCATCTTTTTAAACTGCTCTCTGAAGAATCAGACCATACTGCTGAAAATGATGCCATAATTGATTACAACATTTGCAAAACAGACCATCATTGCTGTCATTTCCAAGTGTCTGATTCACAGATGCTCGTCCCCATCTCTAATAAAAACATTTGTTGCAAAATTTTTAGGGCACTTAGATGGGTAATTAAATGATTGGTGCAAACACACAGCTAGAACACACAGACAGCTTCATAATACAGAGTTACATAATACAGTATCTTTAAGAATTAAAAAAGTATTATATTTCTCTCATTAAATCACTCGTTCACAATTACTAAGTAATGTATTAATTAATTGCACAGGGTCATTTTTCTTATGGGTATTGATATATTTTCAAAGCTTTATTTTTGCTTTTCAATAAAAGGAATCTTTTCTTGCTGCAAATATTGATGTTGGTCAGAAGTTGGTCAATTATTGATGTATTTCCTGCTGTGAATGAGTCTAGCATTCACCTCTTCGATCAACAAAGTGTTTTAGCTGAACAAAACTGCCACTTGCTGGATGTTTATTTGCACACATCTCTGAAAACACTAGAGACTGTAGTGTGTATCATCTTGAGAGGTCAGCTGTGAGATGCTTGAACCAGAATAACCCAGCACCAGAACTCATTCAGATCAGCAAACAAACAACTTGACCATGTGTTTGTGTGTAATATTTGAAAGACCTCACACTCATAATCATTGTAGTGCTAAACAGCACAATTTGCACAAGAGTTCTATAAACAAGAATTTAATATATGTAAATTGCATTCTGACACAATACGGACAGTTATTTTTTTATTTTCACTTAGTTTTAAAGTCAGAGTGTACAAACTAAAGCGTTCCAGTGCCATTATAATAAATATAAGCACTCCTGGAACACTGCTTGTTTAATCAAATTTAAAACAAACTGTTGTACAAATTGATTTGAGGCTACAATATGTACTGTGTCCCTCGTGCATGCAGAACTAATAGGGTGGCCACTGAGCATCTGGTTACTCTCCAACAGCAATACAAGGAAAAATGAATGCACTTTATAATGTCCATATATATATGGATCAGCTGGATGTCTGTGTGGGTTATGCTACACTAGTACTTTCATGAACAACAGAACAGAGGGAGGGGAATCGACCAATACCTGCTCGACAGAGGGTCTGTAGAGGGAGATCTGACTGTGCTGTTTGTTTGGATTGACAGAAAGTTTGTTGAACATTCCCAGCACATTAGTTCCATGACAGATAACCTGAGAACTCTCACTCAGTGGTGGCTGTGTAAAGGACAGATATTTGAGGGGTTTGAAAAAGGAAGGAATTTGGGGTTGCTGATCTTCATTAGTGGTAATAACAGTTTCTGTTTGTTTGTAGACTGTAAGCAGGTTGTAAGCCCCTTCCTGTCCTGCTGAGAAATTACATTTAGGAGGACAAACAATCTTGTGTCACCTGCAGAACTATGTCAACATTAATCAATTGATGACACTGTTGTATATTGATTTTCTGAAAAATAATATTTGGTGAACTTGAATATTCCAGACTCAGGTATTTGCACAAGATATACATAAAAAAAAGTTATTCTGTGTATGTTGTTTTTCTTTTTCTGTAGGAGAGTTTATAAAGGCTCTTTATGAGTCTGATGAGAACTGTGAGGTGGACCCATCAAAATGTTCATCTAGTGATCTACCAGAACATCAGAGCAACCTCAGAATGTGTTGTGAGCTGGCCTTCTGCAAAATCATTGAATCTTACCGGTAAGCCTGACTGCAGTGTACTCTGTAAGGTTTACAGCTAAAAGAACATTTGATACTCAGAAGTTGCTTTTTCATAGCCGACTGGACTGTTACACTTTGTGATAATTGAAATTCTTTAGGAGAACCAAAAATAGAAAGTAAGTATCTGGTATCTTCTGACCACATTTGTGTTTGTGATATTGTTGAGATTTGAAACTTAAAGGAGACAGAAAAAATTACTAGGGTCCTTATCTGGAGAAAAATCTGAGATTAAACAAAAAATCTCATTTGCTTTCCATTATTTCTTTATCTTTGGGTTATGAATACACTAGCTGTGCAAAGTTAAAATTTCAACTAGTTTTATAAAGATAACAGGAGTGATTTTTAAACAAGGATTTTATAGCTTTGACAAAGATCTAACTACTGAGGTGTAATATTTTATATTAAAACATAGAGAGCATAATGGGATGTCTTTTATTTGTTTTATCTAAATAAACATTTAACTCTCTGTGTTGGCCTCAACAGTGTGTTTCCACGGGAACTTAAAGAGGTGTTTGCATCATGGAGATTGGAATGCGGTAACCGGGGGCGACCGGACATCAGCGAGCGTCTTATCAGCGCTTCTTTGTTTTTGCGTTTTCTGTGTCCAGCCATCATGTCACCTTCACTGTTTAACTTGACACAGGAATACCCAGATGACCGTACTGCCCGCACACTCACACTCATTGCCAAGGTTACGCAGAACCTTGCAAACTTCACAAAGTAAGGATTTAATTTACTTTAGTGTGTGTGTGTGTGTGTGTGTGCATAACTTAGATAGAGGCTATAGTGAGAGAAAGGAGTATAAAGAAAGCTGTTTTATTATTCAATTATTGCAGATGATCATTATTGTGTTTGCATTTCCTGTGCGTATTGATGCAGTTTAAGAAATATCCTTATATAGATTTATATAATACAGATTTTCCTTATATAGAATGAGTGTCCCCCACACAAATTGCTCAACCTAATAACTACACACACTTCTTTAATTTAATTTTCTTTCCTTAAAAAGCAACTAAATGCTTAACTATGAAAAAATTATGAGAGTATTCATGATTAAATATTTCAATCAATTGACTGCCCTTATAATTATCCTGATCATTCAAATGATTAACTGGGTTTAACTTGTCAACAAGCCCTTTTTGCTCTCTCTTCCTCTTAGGTTTGGTAATAAGGAGGAGTACATGTCATTTATGAATCAATTCCTGGAGCAGGAGTGGACCAACATGCAGCGCTTTTTGCTGGAGATCTCCAACCCAGAGACCATCTCAAATACGGCAGGATTCGAGGGGTACATTGACCTTGGTCGAGAGCTCTCCACCCTGCACTCTCTTCTAGCTGAGGTGGTATCTCAAATGGACCAGGTAGGTCACTTTATCCTCCAGTTAGGTTCTTTTAAAAGCTTCTGTTTTATAGTAATAGTTCTACTGG
>JAZGTK010012165.1:0-15103 GCA_036877625.1 Ambastaia sidthimunki
AAAGTGGAATGAGATAGATGATGAATTTGCTTGATTCATTAGCATGATGAATGAGAGAGTGTTATCAGGCAGAGAGCAGAATCACAGGCTGACTGATGTGTGTGTTAGGGATGCTAGAAAGAGAGTTGAGCCCTCAGGTCATTGACATTTAGAAACCCCAGAGAACGGGCTGCCCTAGAGCCCAAAACACAGCGCAGGGAGTCTTACACACACACAAACACACACATTCTCAAACATAATCAGGGGATACAGTTTTTAAAATCATTCACACACACAGTCACTTAACAAAAACCAATAGAAAACTAATAGACTACCTACGCTTTGTGCTCATAAGTAACAATGAGAAATCCATAAGAGCGATGTAAGCAGTTATAAATGAGTGTGATTTGCAGTGTGGCCTGCTGCCATTTTTTTGAGAGCACTGAATACAATTAAGAGAAAAAAAATTATACGCTTCAATAGCTCTTGCCTTTTCACATTGTCATTATTAGTGTCAGTTTTATTGTGTTCTTATTTGAAAAATGTCCTTAGTTGCTTGTTGTCACTGACCACTAAAATCATGAAATGATGATCCAGGCTGTAGCTTAAATGCATTTCTGTTCTCCTTTAAGTTTCATCACATATGTCTGTGTCTACTTCCCGCGCAGCTGATCGGTGCTCTAAAGTAAAGCTTGTTTTTTTTTTTGACTGTCGCTTGTCATCTTTACCGCTAATTATATAGAGAAGTATGGAGATTTGGATCATTAGCAATGCTAATAGTAGCATCCAGTGAAACAGACACACCTGGATTGGGGCGAGACAGCTGGGGTAGGTATGGATTATAGACACAGGTGCACTATTCAACAAGCCTGCCAGCATTAGAGGAATGTTAAAGTATGCGCTTTAAACTAAACAAAGATGCTAAAATTGTCCATATTTTTCTTTTTTAACACCAGGGTGAGGGTTCAAAGTTCTCAAAGCTGTTTGTATGTGGAGTTTCTGAACAGTGTGCAGTCAATTTCCTAGTTAAAAGGAAACATTCTGAAATGCTGGAAAACTATTCTAAAAGTTCCCTGTTCAAATCAAAAAACGTTCTTGCAGTAATGTTAATAAAACTGTATATATCATTTATATCAAAAATGTTATTCTTAAGTTGTATAAGTTGTTAGTGGGACAATTTAAAAATGTTACAGAATTAAAGTTTGAATAATTTTCTTATAAAACATCTAGTTTTTTTTTAGATGTCAATGTTATGGCTCGGTTCCCAGAACATTTAAAATAAATTTTTTACCATTTTTGTTTTTTAATGGAAACATTAGAGAACCATTCTAACAACCTAAAATTGTTAGCTGTTATTTTCCGTTCAGGGTAATTTTGGAAGTATTTTACTGTTGTATCACAGGGCACATTCACAACCATTTTTAATACAATTTTTGGTTTTAATGATTTTAAATTGCGTATTGGGTTGGATATTTAAATTGTATTTACAAATAAATGAAGGACTTTGCAGCATAAATGCAGTAAATTGGAAACATTTTTTGACAGTTTTTTTGTGCGTATTGTAGACTGACAGTTTGACAAACAACAGCTTTCAAAGGAGCTTCATATGTGTGTACACTGTACCACAGTACACAGGCCCAACCTGTACAAGTGGCTGGGTAGAGACTTCCTTTCATTAGCAAGAGGGCACATCCAGTGTCTGTTTACAGTAATGGCTCTTTTATGGTGGCAGGATGCTGGCTGCAGCAACCAGGGCCAGGGGCACTACTCTCTCTCTCTCTCTCTCTCTCTCTTTTTCTCCTTCAATGATAAATGGTTCAATCGCTGGTTTAAATTATTTCCTACAGATCTCATTTAGGGCCTTGAAGAAGAGATCCACCCTGTTTATTCATTTCACATTTGCACCCAGCTTCAATATCTTTGTCTATGCCTGCAAAGAATCCACCCCCCCCCCCCTTATTCTCAAGAAAAGGAGGGGAAAAAAAGCAATTTGCCCAATGTACATAAAATGATGCTCTCACAGTTTTGATAACCTGCATAAATTATAAAGCGTAATTAAATATTATACCCTGTGAGTTGCCAAGGAGAAAGACAGAATGATAGAGAGACAGATAGAAAGAGGAGGCGCATGGTGAGGGAGCGAGGTTAAAAACTAAAGAGAGAGACAGCTGTGTGTAGTGCCTACTTCTAATAATTGTTCTTATTGATTCTTTCTTAAGGTGAAATAGGTTAAAGATAACAATAGCAGGAAGGTAAGAGCAGATATCAGAGCGTGACGCCGTGGCTTTGTTTAGCTCACATAAATCAGAGGGGCTTTTGGCATTGTGAGATTGCCGCAGAGGTGGCCCATATATTTAAATGGAGTATTAAAAATTTAAATTGTTCGGCACATGGAAGGCGTGGATGTGTCTCTTGCGAGCACACGATTGACCCAAAAATATATTCAAATTACCACAGCTAAACAGCATCTGCTCCTCCCTGTGTGTGTTTGTGTGTGTGTTTGTTTGTGTGTGGGAAAGAAAGCGTGAATGAACACTTTAAGCATAGAAAACCATATTCTGTGCTCAGCTAAGAGGAATCACTGATTCAGTGGATATGTTTTGCACTGATTCAGTTGATATGCTCTCTTGGTAATTCTGAACTTCTAACTGAGGCAGCAGGGAGATAATATACAAGAACAGCAACTTGTCGATTGTACCTCACCAAGCAAAAAGTTGGTTGAATGAATAATGTAAAAAAGGACGGGCAATAATTCACCTCCGAATATGGTCAGTCTAGTCACATTCTTCAGTTTGTTTGCTTTAAACTGTAAAGTTTCATGTCAGTGTTTTTTTTTTATTATTAATGTCTCCAAATTTGTTCTTTTCATATAGGAACACTATATGGTGATCAGTGTATGTCAAGTTTAGTTAAATTTATCTAGCTTTCATTAAAAACATTTAGATATAAATTAAGCAAGGATTTAGTCAAGTAAAGCAGGACTGGTGCCTCACTAGAAAACAGATGTGACAACACTGGTTGACATAACCCTTATACTCAATACATCACTACATGCTTCTCAAAACAGTTAAGAACATATTGTGGACCAGGTCCTATTGCACAGACCCCCAACCAATCAGAGGTGGCGGTAGTAGTTGTAGTAAAAGTAGGTTGGAGTAAAGCAAATGAGATGACATCGGGCTCTCTTTCTGGATCATCCTCATCTTCTGCCAGCGATCTCCTGCCATCGTGGTTTCTCACATTTAACACCCGGCTCACAAGCCAGGATGTGTGGGTGTCCGTCCACGTCACTGTGTGTGTGCGAGCTGTACGAGTGATAAGGGGAAAGGCAGCAAGTAACACTGTGTAATATGGTTTTGTAGATGCATGAATCTGCTCCGTGGGTGTGTGTGACAGAAGATGACCAGACGTGTTTACAGTGCACCTCAAAAAATATGTTTGCCATTAGAAGCCTCTTTATATTTTGTTTACTGCATTTCATTTTATTTCAACTTAAAGCAATAGTTCACCTAATTAAATATAGATTCTGCTTTTTATCTACCCTTTTGTAGTTCCTATGATTCCTTGTATACCTATGATTATTTAATATATATATATATATAAGTAAACTTATAATTTAGCCTTGTATTTTAACTGTCCTTAAAACATGTATTCTAATTTATTTACATTTATGCATTTGGCATAGACGCTTTTTATTTAGTTTTCAGTACTTGTGCTCCCTGGGAATCGAACCACACACAATGCTCTGCCAATTAAGCTATGGAAACATTAAAAGTGTTATATTTTAATAGAGTAGAAAAAACAGCAAATAACATAATCTGGACTTAAACTCATGTCACTCGTATGAGCATCAGGGCTCAATTTGTCAGAGCAGAGCACTAACAGTTTGGCCTCAGCACCAACCCTTGTGTTTGATTTTAACCATTGCAGTACAAGCTAAATCTAATGTGTAACCATCCACCCAGAAAAACAGCTCGGAGAGTTTTATTACAGTGTACATTAAGCCTCAGTGTGGCCCATAAGTCTTGGTTACAATACAATGCAATTGTTGTGTGTTTAAGTCCATGATCCCTGGAATACATTGCATGTGTTCTCGGCTAGAGTGCTCATTGAGTGAGCTGTTGCACAATACATTAAAGGTGATGCCAGAGAGATAGTCTGATGGATCTTTATAAGCGTTTCATTAGTTGAATAAAACTATATACATAAAATAAAAAAGCAGAAAACATCTGTGTGTCTTGAGCCCTACTGGAGTTGATGATATTCTCCAGTCTTCTATGCGTTTATTCAAATTTTACAGACGGGGGACTTTTTCCAGTTCAGCACCTCGAAACACTTCAGTGTGAGAAAAACGCATTATGCCTGTGTTATTATACAATTCATCACCAATAATAGATTTGTTTACGGGGCCCTGACGCAATGCGCTCACAGCGCTGCTTTTCCAAAATAATAATGATAATAGTAATAATAACCCAAATGGTGGGGAGAGGTTTGGGAGAGGATGTGGGTTCATGTGGGGGTGGGGGAGGAATGGAAAGGTGGGGAGGGGTGTACTGGGATATTTTAAAGAGTGTTTAATGTACGAGCATGCATTAGTAGGGCCTGCTAGGGCCTGTATACTCCACATAATGTGCATGTTATAAAATAACCATTTTCGTTCCCCAGATGTTGATAAAAGAACTTTTTCTTACCTTTTAGAAATTTAAATATTCTTTTTTTATCCCCTGTATAAGGAACCTTTTGTGCAATGAGAAAGTTCTATAGGCGGTAAAGATTTTTAATAGAACCACAAGCCATTTAAGAATCTTTATATTTAAATTACCTGGGCAGGTGAAATCTGTAGATCACAACCCCACAAAGGATGAACCTTTGTGCCCTTGAGTAAAACACTTAACATTTAAAGTACTCCAAAGGTACCATTACTGTTATATGCACTGAATGTTGCTTTGGATAAAAGCATCTGTTAAATGAATACTTACTTTAAGTCATGCGGTTTGCTTTGAAGGGTTTCTTGCATAGAGAGTCAGAAGTGCTCACACACACACTCATTGTACTGTATATGCACTACTATGTTTAAACACGGTGTCTTTCTTTAATCACTGAGTAGTTTTTATCAGTGCAGAAAAGGGTTTCACACAGAATTTCTGTTGGGTTCATAACAAGGTGTATTTACATAAATTTGGTCTTTCCCTTATTCTACTGCTGATGAATCCAAATTATTCTAAATGAGGGAGTGCATGCCCACAGTTAACAATTAGCATAATACACACCCCAACCATCTCCATATTGAAGCTCACCACAAAACCTCTCCTGTACAGCCATTCGTTACTTTGTGCGAGTGCCTCCCTCTTACCTGAGAAAGTTTGTAGCAAGACCAACAAACTACAGTGAAGTGAAAGTGACATGTTTTGTCAGATATGGTTACCCATACCCGAAATGTGACCTCTGCATTTAACCCATCACTGGTGAGGAGTGAACACACACCGCAAATCACGAACACACACACACACTCGGAGCAGTGGGCAGCTATCACTGCAGTGCCCGGGGAGCAATCGGGGGTTAGGTGCCTTGCTCAAGGGCACTTCAGTTAGTACACATAATCAGATAACTTTAGATCTTTTCCCAGATCAAGCAGCAACATTTTTGCAACAAGTTATAATTCGTAGGGTTTCTTTATTTTGGCTTAACACATTCCACGTTTCTCGGACCACCGGGAGTCTGTGTCTTAAGTGTGTGTGGTTTGACTTGGTTCTAAATTTAGAAAAAAACAAAATGTAAGTGTGAACTTAATGAATCACGATTTCTGCATGAAAATGTTGGCACGCAGATTTTACACTTAAATCTGTGCATATGCACAGTTAGGCAATCAGAACCGATATATACACAGTTTCTGTTGCGTGCTTTTGGTTGCATAAAAAAGACCAGTCAAACATAACCACACACACACACACACACATGCACACAAAGCTCCTTGGAGGAGACTCTGGCAGTGATATGAATCTCTTAAAACCCTCCCTTGGTCTTTTGTCTCTGTTGAATAAATCAGCGCTTTAGCCTGACTTTAGCAGTTTAGCGGCGGGTAATTTCAGCACATTCGCCCCTCCCGCTCTCCTCCGAGGCCTTAAATGAGTTCTCAAGCTGCCGTTGAACATAGCATAGCGTGTTTAAAAGATCACAGGGCGATTAGCTACTCCTCTGCGCTCATGTCTGTAAGCGCTCGCCCGTGCTTTTAAACAGACTCCACTTGTTTCTGAAGTCTTGCTGCACTGTACCACTTTAACTGCCCTGTATTGCCTCACAGGGAAGATATAGCTTTCCCCATGAGCCTCGCTGTGTGTGTGTGTGAGATTGTTAAAACAGTCTGTCTCCTCTTTGTGTTGACAGACGTGTAAGAGCTCTTGTAGCTCCACCGTCAGTTTTGAAGGCTAGCCCCACGGTGACATAATCAGCTATGACAAGCTCATCAACTCAGAACTCCACCTGCTGCTCGGGCACACACACACACATACACACACACACCAAATGTGCATGTGGATTGGCCGGCAGTATCCTAATGCTCAGATCCAGATTATATAAATGACACAGTGAGGTTTTGGATATTGACTTCATAGATACAGCTAGTCTATGAATTATACACTAACTTTAAGTGGGTCGAATTCTGAATTTTTTGGGGTGCATTCTGTAAAGTTCAGCTCACAATACCCAAGTTGTCTTTTTGGCATTTTTTTTGTATATTTTGTTTATACTCGTGAAATGTAAATCTGTAATGAACAAAGAGTAATGTCATTGTTTATGTTTCTACGATGTATTCTACTATAGTGATCCTGACATAAAATGCAGCCTACCGTTGCTATAGTTCAGTCAAACATGTGAAATACGCGTTCTGACTAATGTGTAATTTCTGTGGTTACTGAAGTTTAAAAACTCTGTTGAAATGTATGCTGATGCTTATATGTATTTTTAAGAGGTTCAAGCGTTAATTAGGGTATCAGACTCCTCCCATCATAATTCATCCCTCCCCTGTGCATTTTGCAAATACATTGTCACATAGAGATGGGCGGTCTTTGCCTCTACATCACCCTGTGGCAGATAAAATGTTGTCTGGATTTGATTTAGGATACAGCTGTAGAAAAACAGATATGTGAGGAAGGATAGTTGCTGATTTTCTGTCTGTATACAATATGCCTCCTTATCTATCAAAACTGCTGAAGCCACATTCGGAAGCCATAATATCTGAGGAAAGGTCATGTAATACAGTCCTAATACAGTACCCACTGTGACGCACTGAAAGTGTCTGACGTTTATTATATTTTGGTGTATGCTTAGGACACTGTTTGTGGTATTTTATTACTTCCTTCACATTATTACTGCCCCATTCATAAACGTTTGCTCCTGCTTAGTAAATCACGTATGACTGTGTTTTACAGTGTTTGACAGCCACCCTCCGCTCATTCATTCTCCATAACCTGATTTCACGGCTGCAAGTACACCAGCCCTGCAGCTTCAATGGAACACTCACCTGAGAAAGAGAGAGAGAGAGAGAGAAAAAGAGCGAGAGTGAGCGAGAAAGAGAGAGAGAGAAAGAGAGCATCTACACATTTGATGTGCTTTTATGATTGGTAAGATGATGGTGGAAAAATCGGAACAGGTGTGTGTGTGTGCTGCTCCATATGTGGCCAGGTGCTGTTCTCGACCCAACCTGTCCTCAGCATTACCATAATCAATTTAACAGGACAGATTAATAATCAAATATTCAGATGATGATTGCTTTTGGACTTAGGCTAATCTCTTAATGCCAGTGACCGCCTTATTCTGTTGGTATTTTATCAGCCTGTTGCTGGGACTGGCGTGCAGCGCATACATACATATAGCATTTGAGGTAACAGTCACATTGTTTGGGTTTTGGCAGTATACCATAACTTGAATTGCTTTGATTTTTCTCTTTCACAGTCCTTAAATGCATGCGTGTGTGTTTTGTGTGTGATTTTGTATAAATCTCTCAGAGAACATCAGTTATGCTTATGAATGCAAAAACAGCTCATTGACTCTGAATTGTTTTCTTAGCAGTTTGGTTAGGAATATAAATAGCGTTGCATCTATAGCAGACCCCAAACCACTATTCATTTGGAATTGTGTGTGTGTGCGCATGCTAAAATGGCTGAATGGATAAACTGGAGAGAGACATCTTTTAGTAGGGCATTATCAAATGTTTTCACTCAAAAATCCAATGTGCCTTTCAGTATTGAGTGGAAAAGAACATGTTCTTACTCTCACCCTGCCCGCTGGAATTAGTCAAAAGACCATTTTTAGTAATAAATTATGCATTGAAACAAAGAGATAGGCTCTTTTTTTGTTCCCCTCGTGCACGGACTGCCTTGGCAAATGCCTTAAAAAAAATCTTTAAAATTGTCCATTCAACTCAAACTTACTGAGTGTAGCAAAAATGTCAAAGGCATAAAGTCAGTGAAGATTGAATAAAAAAAAGGGAGGAGACAGATTAGTCATGCAGAGAGCCCACACAGTCTTTCAGGCCGGCACAATACCACTTTTTATAAGCGCTCTATCTACACAATAGCGCCGTTCAATATATCGAGGATGATACATGGTCAGACGTGTAATCTCCCTTTGATTCCTCGCACTCATTCATTCCGGAACCTTTTCAGGACTGACACTGATGAGCTCCAGGCTCCCGCGGTTCTCTGCACAGCCGGCAACCTTCTTTAAGAGTTCATTATGTAGGAACATGGAGGATAGGTGTCTACGTCCCCAATCACTCCCCCCATTCGTCTGGCTACTCTTCAGCTATCTGATGTCATGTCAAGAGGTGAACGTACGGTGGTCCGTTGTCATGTTCGTCTTTTGTGGGTGTTAATGACGGGCGCTTCCGCAGGATTGACGGCCCTGATGGAACGTTACTTGTCACAGTGTTCATCGGCAGGTGATCGTGTAGAAGCTAGATAATGTGGTGGAGCTTTTGGGAGGAATATGCTAACATTCAGAATAACAAGAATCAATCAGTCTAGGTTGTGCCCGCATTTTCAAAAATGTTCCAAGATGGAGTCATTTCATACATGACAGGGCTCGGTATGGCTACATGTCAGACCAAAGACTGACGGGTGTGTTGATCACATATGGGGTTCTCGTGTGTTCGCGTCCCGTACATGTTCCTGTTCCGGCTAAGCATTTGCCATGTGTGTGTCGTGGCGTTCGAGTGATGGAGGAGGGGGAGGAGTGAATCAGTTTCCCTGGGAGACAGTGGGCTGAATTACTGACGGGTTTGTGCACCACTTAACCTAATCTAGCATATGATTATGAGACTCAGTGAGGGGCGCCTCCCTCATACGCTTCAATGCCAGCCTCCTTCTGCCTGCCGGGCGTGGCATACACACTCACACGCTCACACACACACACCTCCTAAAAATAAACATCACCTCCTGTACAACCAGCAGCGTTTGAGTCTACCTGAGCACAGTGAATGAGGGGCACTAAATATTATGACTTGCCTTGTGTCCTGCTATAATTGATTCCTCCTCCCCGCACACGCACATATACACACACACACGCACACACTGCCATTTACTTCCTGTGAGCTGTTCATTTTACAAATTCTATAACCTTTTAGAATTTCTTTCTGTGGAGAAGATTGCTGCCTGGCCTCAGATTCATTATGGTGATTGAATCCTCTTCAATAGAAAACTGTTTAAAGAAGAGAGAGAGAGCGAGAGAGAGAGGGAGAGGTAACATGGGTTAAAAGCTTGTCTGGGTGACATAATTCACCTCCACTGAGGCAAACAATCACATCGCATTGTGACCTTCATATGATAGAAAGAAAGGGTGGTGGATAAAAAGGCCACTTTTTTTCTCTTTTTCTCCCTTTGCTGCCTCCCTCCTCTCCATCATCTCACGCATCCCTTCATCTTTCATTTTTTTGTCTTTTGCATCACAGCCAGGCTTTTTTTGGATTACAGATTAAATATCTAATTATGATCACTTTGCAGTGAGGAATATACTGTAACGTAAGCCCTTGCTTTAATCATGAACAGTTTAAAATCACCCTTGTGTACAGTGGGAGATGATATACATATATAATTTGGTCTCATCCTGGTTCTCTCTTTCCCTCTCCCTCTCTCTCTCTCCCTCTCTCTGTTCCTTTTTTACACTCATAGCACCTGGACCTACACTATTCATCATGTGGATGACTCTGAACATGAATTAGTTTTCTTTTTTTATGTTAGAGATGAGGGGGCCAGATGGTATAAAATAAAAAAAGGCAAAAAAGTGGTGGAGACGGAGAAATAGAAAGAATCGAGGACATAGTCTGCACTCTATGTTATCGTAGAGACACATGCTAGCGCTGGATTAGGCTGGATTTTTAATGCTGTTTCACTCTGAATTATAGCTTTTCACATTGCCCTCTTTTGTCATTTCTTTATACTTCAAACAAGAAATTGTCCAATTCTAATTAGTCGATATAATTGCTGCTGGATGAAACGCCGCCAGTCGGACCCCAAACTCCTGCAAGGTGGAGTGGTTTTGTTCTTGTCTCGTCTTTTTACCGACAGTCTTGGTTTTTTACTCTTCTCTCCCCTTTCTTTCTTCTTCTCCCTTCTTTCTTTCTTCCCTCCTATTAGTGTCGCTCTTTTTTTTTTGAAAACAAGAGAGAAAGACCCTCTCGAGAGGTCCTGAGGTTACTGTCACGTTATTAGTGCATCACTTGTAGGCAATTATAAGCCCCTCCACATTCATGTACCTGCCGCACGCTTCGCTTTATGAGGGACAAGTACCAACACGACCGGTGCGTTTTTCACGCACGACTACAGTGATTGTGCTCTTCACAGGCACACCATTTTATTTTTGTTTGTTTGTTTGTATCTTCAAAATACAGTCTAGTCATCATTAAAGTGTACATTTTAAAACTTAATATTTTTTTTTTACATTTGACAGGGAGTGAGACAGGATGAAGTGATGAAGTGATTATTAGCTTGATAACATTACATTTGTGTTGTTTTCCTTTGATCATGTCTAATTTGCTTATGCAACTATGCCATGCAGCCTTTTTTTGTCTATTTACCTATGTGGGTCTGATTTGACAGGGACTGTTGGACGTCTGATCTGATCCTGAGGTCAGATTCGTCATGTCACCCAATAGACTAAAGCTGACAGGCAGGAGGAAGTGAAAGGACCCAGCCCTCGTTACAAACGTCTTTTCTGTCCGTCCACAGTGTCGGAGCCACCGGCGCAGAGCGCTCATAGGCAGGCCAGTGGCGTCGCACCATCAATCATAATTATAAATCCCGCGTCGTTCCTGCTACATTAACTTAGTAACCTGCGCACCCCGTCTCAATTAAACATCTGATGAATATACGGCTCATCTACGCGGACTGTCAGCCGCCCGTCACTCAGCCTCTGACGAGAACACGCTTTATTTTTGGACCGGATGCCAATAACTGCTCTGGGACTTAAACGAAAACATCTTCCTTCAAAGTTCTTGTGAGCAGGAGGAGGTTGTTTTTGTTCAACACTAAAGGGGGTTAAGGCAGGCTTTGGCAGGAAAAGAACAGGCCAACAGAGACACAGAGCCCCAAATCAGGAAAGTTTTGAAGCATTGTTTTGAATCTTAACAAGAGGACTGAGACATGCAAAAATAATTTGGTGTCTTTCTGTTTTTTTCTTTTTGCATTCTATGTATCAACGCATGTAAATAGCATCTTAACACTTGATGCTATTTTGAAAAGCACTGTGTCCCACGTGGATTTCCTGTGAGTGAAACAATTTATCCATGAACAGGTGCATTTTTAATGCTTTTATACAATCAGATGAGAATTTTACAGAGACAGCAGTGTTTCTGTGTCTTCTTTTTTGTGATTGCCACACTCCTTTTATTCTGATTTTGAATTGATGTAGCCTTTCTAATTAAACTTGGAGAGAGATGTTAATTACCTAACAAGGTCACCTTTTTCTGCCACCAAATTCAGCAATGCTCTCCTATACTCTTCCTCTCCCCTGTTTCACAGCCTAAAGGAGATTTGAAGAGCGGTGTTAATTGCCTATCCGTGATCCCATTTCAACTTTTGCATCTTACTTTTCAAGTGCCATATTTAGATTGTAAAGGAGGATTATTGGTATGTTGTGCTGTTCTGCTCCCCTGCGCCTCACACGATGCGTCCATCGCAAACCGCTGCCTTTTCTGGCATATCCTGAAATAAAAGAGAGAGTGAGGAGTGGGTGAGAAAGAGAGAAAGTGAGAGAGAGATGGAACATATGGAGAATTGCTGTAAAAGATGTCACCTGCAGTCGAATGCAGCTGATTGGCTTGGAAGGTTTGAGGGCGTAACATGGGTGCGATATGGTCACTTGTGGAGAATGATAGATTGGGCTTCTATTAAATGCCATCAGGATGCACGTGTCAGTTAGCGTCACATCTCTTGTCTTTAATGATGATTTAATCATAATTTCAGATGGTACTGTGATTTTACTGGACTGGTCTTGTCCACACCAAGAATGATAACTATTAAAAATAACTGAACATTTAAACATGATAACATGTTTATGCTGAGCTCATGTGCAGTAGTAAAAGTGCAAATTTGAATGGTTTTGATTGACTGTTAATGTTTTATCATTTTATCAGCTAGAACAAATCGAGAGCAATCCCAACAGTATTGTTCTTTGAATTTTTATCAGTATTGTGGTGTGGACTGTGCCATTCTCTTACATTTAGAACGATTTATAAAACTTTATCTTAATTGTTGTCATTATTAGTATTATCCTATTATAAGTATGTTATCAGTATTTTAGTCAGTATTTTCATCATTTTAATTCTAAATACATCTCAGTTTGTTGCATCACTCTGAAAATAAGGACCCAGAGGAAAGAAACAATTTTAAGTGACTGAACAAATCCATTTAGGTCATCCTAGATGGTTAATTCTACAGTATATGCTGTACCCAAACAACTAAGGGACTAATAGCAAACATATTGCTTTTGTTCATTTTGAAGTTTGCTGTATTTTGAAGAACATTTGACCTGTGCTGTGGACTGGCCTGTTTTCAGTGAGGTGTGAGGATCACAGAGAGGTGAAGGAAGGAAACTGGTTGGCTGGAAATTAGGTGTGTAATGTGAGGCTGATGTGATGAGATTGTGTGTGGTGACCTCCTGCGACAGGTCTCCATCCTTCTTTGTCTGAGTCAGCCAGACTTCAGCCACAATCGCCACCCCGACACATATTCTCTCTCTCCCTCTCCCTGTCTCTCTCTCTCTTTCCCTCCCTGCTGGGAAAAAGGTCTCATTAATATCTCATTTGTTTCACCTAGACAGCAATGACATTATTGAGCAAATAGAGGATTTTACTCCTGAAAAAAACATAGTAATCCTATATATGTCTCAGATAAAGTTAGAAATCAAAATTCAATATAAATTTAAACATTTGTAATATAAGATCAGATTAATTAATATGTTACTTTATTTAAACAGTTGTCTCATTTAAGTATTTTTTTAAAAAGAGACAAATTTTATACATAAATGAAAGATAACTGACATTTCAATAAAATCTAATAAGCTATTAGGAAGCACCTTTAAAAACATTCCCAGGCTCTCTCTCTCTCTCTTGCTCTCTCTTTCTCTCTCTCTCTTGCTCTCTCTCTCTCTCATATACACATACACACACACTCTCTCTCTCATGTGGTTACACACACACTCTGTCGCTAGCGCTGTCCTCTCTGCTCCCAGCAAAATAAATGCGAATAACAATTATTGAAAACACAATTAAAATCTGTTAATCAGATTATATTTGTACTGGATTAAATCTTTAGAATGGCACTGACATCTTTTTTTCTCAGAAAAAAATCGATTCCCCTTTTTTAAAAAATTAAAAGCTTATGATTGCGAGTCATACACAGATTTTAACAAAATGGTATTTAAGATCAACAGTAAAAAAAAAAAAAATTAACTTCACTCCATCCATCAAGGGTATGTCTAACATTCAGTTTTTTCTGTTATCCTCAAGGGGGAACTAGTTTGTTTTAAAAATGCAGTATTTTATAAAGCATTTAAGACTTGAGTTTTTTTTTATTAAATAAGTAAATAAAGAAAAGAGGCAGAGCACCTGCAGTTCAGTTTGGACATAATGACATTGTTGCTCTCACGTATGTGTTGTCAGTCATGTGGCGGGAGGCGGGAGAGGGATAGAAAAAATCTCCTCAGACATCAGCTGGGTATTATTTGGGTTTAAATCCACGCTTTGTTTGGAGCAGCTGGTAATTGCGTATTGTGGGGCAATTAAGATATTTAGCATTAACCAGAATAAGCCAGGTCAAGCACCCCACCCTCTTCTCTCTCGCCATTAAATCAAACCAGTGGACATCCTTCTGTCTCTCTCTCTTTCTCTTCTTTTGTACCTATTGCTGTATTTATTTGTGCTGAAAAGCCAGTCTAGTGTATTTGTGAGTCAGCTGGGCAAAGAGAGAGTCTATTTCTTTTTTATTTAGGATTTTTTTATTAAGATCAGGGAGTGCGCAGCAACAGCCGAGGAATCTATTATTCATTATGTGTAACCAATATAAAATTTAAAACAGTGTTTTTTCTTGTTTTTTTTGTTAAATAATCTGAGGTCAGCATAATTTTTTGCCTATTACTTATATCCATATCATCTTTGCCTTAGTCAGCTCTATTTAAATATGCAATCATTTACAGCTTTTGACTCTATGTGTGTGCGCACCCAATTTCCAATATTCTTCTACACACTTTTTATGCTGACATCAATGGCAAGCTATTAAAGACAGTATTTCATTATTGGTTCCTCGTCCCCAGTGGTTATTTACAATCCTATATATACTAAGCACTGATATTAAAGGAGACCATTTTAATGAGGTGCTATCTGCCTTAGCAATATGTCTTCCACCGAATGAGATTGTGTTTAAAGATTTTTATCAAGAAATGGCTGTTCGCTGGGGTTATGTTTTGTCCATGAAATATGCATTTCATATCTCTTTCATTTCATTAACATAATTTAATTTGTGCTTTGCATTCTGTGCATAATACATATTTGATTTACAAAACAAATATTTCCATTAGAAAATGAATTTCATGCAGGCATAAGGCAGAACTGAATGATGTATTGTAAGAAAAG
>JAZGTK010012166.1:0-15103 GCA_036877625.1 Ambastaia sidthimunki
GAGCATATTAGTGATATTATATGGGGTCATTATAGTGACATTAATGTATATTTTATACATGTGCTGTATTATATTTGCTGCATATTCACGCATAGTACTATACATGCATATCTGTTACATTTCTAGCCTGCCAGTATTTATGCACATCAGTTAAATTCCCCACATTAAATTCTCACAACTCCACAGACAGGGGGAGACAAAGGACAGAAACCTCGTAAATGCGTTTTAAAACAAACGACCACAAGGTGGTGATCTTCACATATTTGTTGGAAGTCCAATTGCAAAACTGAGATTCACACTAAACAGGCTCTAAAATGAAAATAAGATTTGAAATTATGAGATTTCAAAGATATACACTGATACTTACCTCAATGGAGAGACAAATTCATTCATGGATCATGGAAAAATTCTCAGAAGCCTGCGTTTGAAAGAGAACTAAACTTGGTTTAAAGGAAACAGCAACAGTAATCTTAGATTTGTGGAACTAGTGAGGCAGCAGGTGTTACATAGTCAGGCTTTTGACAATTTGCATGAAGTCTGGTCCATTTGGCATCTTCCTAGGAATCGCCTTACCCAAGTAAAGGTTTGGCTGACTTACATGAACTGAGCATTGAAAGTTTGTTGTTTTTACATTGCTGGAGGGTTTATCTGAAATATCTGATACCACAACAAGCTTTTTTTGAGATAAGCAAAATTCACACAGAACTGATGACCATGATTTGGTGGATGTGACTAACAAATTCTGCCCCACTTGCTGACATGCACGAATATTCTTTCATGAAAGCAAGATGGCTGCAGTTTTAGAGTTGCTTTGCACCAGCTGCACAAAAAACAAAAGTATGATGAAAAGATGACTTTTTTGGCTCCTCCAGCTGCAGATGTTTGCTTTCATTAAGGTGATTAGCATCTTCAATGAGCCTAGCAATACACTGGTGTGGAAAAAGTTTGGTTCAACAGAAAACACAAAGACGTTATTATTATATATTATTACAGATTTTAAAAACCTAATGTTATGATTGTGCATATCTGCTTTACTTGCTACAAACTTCTTGCTAGTTTTTGCTTTGCAAGCCAGTTAGTTCCAAGCCACTCCACCAGCATCTATGGCAGCTACTGTAAGTTAAAATTGGCTTAAATCTGGATCTTCAGTAATGCGCAGTTAGACAGACTCCTTTGAACATGTTTTAGGTAGCATCTCATGGTCTCAGCATAAGCCCTGGCACGTTTTTTCAAGCATCAGACATTTCCCCTTTCTCAGGCATCTCTGACATCTAAAAACCACAATAGCCTTTTTAGTAAAATGAAGTGGTTACTGCTGACATTTGCCAACAGCCCATAAAGGGCTTTAATAAAAGAGTCAAAAGAGTGGAAAGTATAAATCATGTATTTTATGATTGCTGTGAGATTTGTCTTAGGGATTTTTTATCACTTTTCGTATGCATCTCATAAACTGGCTGTTTTTGTTAGGTCTATTGATTCTGTGGTCAACATGTAAAAACTTTGCAGTTTTATGTAGTTTTAAGATTAAAATCAGACTTTCCCACAGCATGAAACCACAGCTGAGCTTTTTTGGGGGTCTTTCCTGTCATTTCAGTGCTTTCGAAAGTCAGTTAATTACCTTATGTAAAGGTTATTCATTTATTAGCATGATGATACGGTTAACATGATGGTTATGTGATTTATCATGATGCTAGTATGATTTACCATAATTATTATTATGTTTTAGCATGAATTAGCACGATGCTAACATGACTTAATATGTTAATATGATTTAACATGTTAACATGTTTTAACATTACATGATGTTAACATTATTTAGCATGATATAGCATGATAGATATTTTGAAATATGGCTTATTCATGATGTTGTGTGTGACAAATGACAGTTGCTATGGTGCTCTCAGTGGTTGCTATGGTGTAGCTAGGAAGTTGCCAGGGCAATACCTAGAGCTCACTGACAGCCCGATTCAAATAAGCCCACCTACATATCTCTAATGTCTTCTAATGCTGTGACGTGGGTTATTTAATTCATTACATGGTTGCTAGGGTACTGGAAATGGTTGCTAAGGTGTAGGTGTAGCTAGACAGTTAGTAGGGTAAACTGAAATACTAATAGACTGAATGTGTGTCTGAATCAAAAGAGCCAACTTCCATGTCTCTATGATGTTCTAGTGCTGAGATATGGCATGCTGCCATACGGTTGCTAGGGCATGGACAGTTTCCATGGTAATAATTAAATTTAATTTAAAAAATAATAATTTTATTCCCTCCATTAGCTATCCTTCCCTTCATCACCAGGCATTCCTTTACAATCCATCCATCATTTTATCTCCCTCCATTTCTCCATCATCAATCCTTCATCACATATTCATGCTCATCTTCTTCAGCTTCCTGCAAAACTCAAAATTCGCCCCGTTTGGGAGGCCATGTGAGGAACCAAAGGTTATGACATGTGGCCTTTTTATAGACTGTTGCCACATTTGTGTGTATATATTTGTATCATATATATATATGATACAAATTACAATGTATATATTGAAATATATCATGGGAAAGTTAATTTAAGCAAACTGAGCCTATTAACCTATTGTTTTTCATTTTTAAAGGATTTTTTAAAATCCTTTATTTGTTTTATACATTCAAGTGTGGGCAAAGGTCAACAACAAAAAATAGATTCCTCTTCCTTAAAAGCAAAATAAATGCATGTTTAGGCACTCGTAGATTTAAGTTATAAAAAGCCTTTATTTTACTGGCTAACATGTATTGGTGCCGGGGTTCAAATGTTTCTTTGCTATCTGTAGACACCTTGAAGGAGACACGTATGTGGTCTACAAAGACCACTGAAACCAAAGCAACTTATATGAAAATGCTAACGGCTGCCAAAAACCTGTGGTGAGCATCGTATTCGGGAAACTTCATTATGACTATAATGTTTTTCCAACATTAACAATGTGATTGTTCAGATAATCATTCTAAACATACAATTAGAATTTCATAGAGGTTCCATGATGTGAGTGTAAAGATTGTGGTTGGGTGTGTTGGGATGAGGGGTGTGTCATAATGATCTTCAATAACCATTTTACCGAAGGCCTCTTCATTGTGGTCTGCAAACCAAGCATGTAAAACCTGTGAAATAACGATGCTATAGCACATAAAAAACAGTCTATTGAAATCTTTGTTAGCTTCATGTCTTATATTGAAGTTTAATGTCATGTATCAAAATTAGGCCTAAGTGTTCCTTTAGCTCAGCTGGTAGAGCATTGCATTAGCAGTGCAAAGGTTGTGGGTTCAATCCCAGGGAACACAAGTACTGATATAAAATGTATACCTTGAGTTCACTGTAAGTTGCTTTGGATAAAAGTATCTGCCAAATGAATAAATGTAAAATTTATTGACAAGCATCGTTCAGTTTGATTTGAGTTACAATATTATGGATACTCATTTACATTTATTCATTTGGCAGAAGCTTATAAACGACAATAAACATCAGCTGTATAATGTTACAATATTACCCAGAGTACAACATTTCGATGCATGATGTGATACGTTTTGGAAGAGAGAAGGGTTAGTAGTATTTTTTTTGTTGTTGTAAATTTATACTTGTGTCAGGTATTCGTGAAAGAAGTAAGATTTGAGATCAGTGACTAATTTCTGTCACAGAAAGCCACAGAGAACCAAGACTAAATAGTATAGTATTGAGGCCTTCAATATAGAAGAATGGGGTCAATTCAGCTGTTTATGTAGGGCAAGGACTGATACCATCTTTTAGAACTGCCCTAGAAAAGAAAAAGACTTACTGAAAAGTCTAATGTGCTTAACAAGGTGGCTACAGAACTCTCATTTATATGTACATTATTGATCATAATAGAATTGAAAAAAACAAAAAACAGGGGCATAGCAAACATTGTAACTGAAACTCCTGTTACAACTGTTAAAAAAATTGCTGCCCGTAAACATCTAACTTTTAATTTTAAACATCTAAAAGGTCATTTTAAATAATGACTTGTGTAAAGTTTAATTTTTTTTACTTTTTTTGTACACGTTAAAGCAACTCAACACCAGTCAAGATTTAAATAATAAATTAAATAAATTTGAAATTACTTTAAACTTTTTTGCAGAATATTTTTTTACAGTGTAAATTTGCATTTCTATTCTACACTTCTTATATACTTTTAAATATGGTTGATCAATTATTAAATATTGTTAATCAGCATTTATACAAATATCTAGTTAAAAGATTAAGTTGTAGCATAGTGTGTTAAAATAAGATTATTGAGGTTATGCCTGTACAAAAAGTATGAATATATTTCTGCACACACACACGATTACGTCACACAAGCTGTTCTTGGGGCCTTCTGCAGGTAAATTATTTATTTCATACACTGCATTGTAGCTTGCAACACTAAAGTGGATGTTTCTCTGTACAGTATCCAAGTGAAGGGGAAGGTAGAGTGACCTAAATAAGGTAGAGAGGACAGAATGACCATTAAAAGGCTGATCTGTGATCTGTGATCTGGTTAGGTCACTATTATCAGAAACGCAGCTGTTAAACTGATTATCAGTGAGATAAGCTATAAACAAGAATACCATTGTCTGAACTTATCCAAATTCATCTGCTCTTTCAACCAATCAGAGTCATTTAACCTAAAGTGATGATGTAGAATGCTAAGCTTTGTTGAAGTACAGTGCCATTCCGTGTCAAATTTTTGATTTTTAAAAATATTTTTACAGAAGCAAGACCAACTTAAATAGTGATGAAAGCCAAAATATTAAATGCCGCTGATGAAAGGTTACTGAGTAATCTAATTATTTGTAGAAGAAAGCCATATTAGTGATAAAAATGACTTAAGATATCAGCATGGTATCTTTTAGTTAAATCTGATGACTTTAACAATCTATGCTGACAGTTCAAAAATGATGGAAACTTTGAGGCACTTTTTGTGTTTTTTTACAAGGTTTACATGCCTGTAACCAAAGATATGCTAGAGATATCCTAATGTCCTATTCGATTTTCATACTTAAGCAAATAATCTTTAGGCAGCATGTAAACTTTGTAAAAAAACACAACAGTGTTTTTTCCTTATTTCTGAACTGTGACTATTGTCATATAATGCAACAAGGTTTATCAACCAAAGTCAACTGATTTTACAAACAGATGTATCAATCTCTGTATAAAAATAAAATAATGATGCTGGCATTTTTTTCCAAGTCATTCCCAACCCCCTAATTTTGGAAACCAATACCCCACAGGTCTGGTGTGTGTGCTTTATTTAGCTCTGCCCAGATCAGTAGACCTTGAGATGAGAAACTACCTGAATTTTCTGTAGAATGCAAAAGAAACAGGGCAACAAAAACCTGTATAGGTTTTATAATAAAATATACATGGCTAAAAAAATATACTGTACTCAAAAAGTGGCACACTACCCAAAGAAGAGTTTGATACATACTGCAATACATACTGAGTGAATTGTGGGTGATGTTTCTCCAGCGGTCACTTCCTGTGAGACTACAAGTGCATGCTGGATAAATTGTGGGTGATGATTCTCCAGTGGTCACTTCCTGTGATGTATATGCTAAGTGATTGTGTGTATGTGTGTGTGTGTGCGCACCTATTTAAAAAAGTTGAAGGGGTTGACAGAGTAGGTTATATTTCCACTTACCTTGACATTTTGAGTGAAACTAGTACTGCATACTAATTTATTAGTTCTGCTGAGATATTCTGTTCAGATAGTGTCTCTTTCAGTGCCTGAAAATAAGATAACTGTCAGCTAAGACAGACAGAAACAGATAAGTACCTTGTTGCATGTAAGTTTAATGAATATGTGCTACAGGAATGTTTTAATTTCATTTTCAAACCTTTTAAACCCCCTCAAAACACAAGGCAGGAAGGAAGTGTGAGAACATGTAAAAGCACAAAGTGTTCTGTCAGTTACGCTTGCACAAAACCGATTTTTAAATCTTGAGGTGTGTTTCAGCATGACTGCAGTGAAGCCAACCTGAGGGTCTTTGCAGAAGTGACGAGGATAAAACCACAACCATGCAAAGTTGCCTTTGCGGTCTGTAGAGGAAATTCAAAACCAGCTGACTAAAAACTCTTAAATCTGGCACATTTAACACATTAACAATTATAGGTTTAAGTTGCCCATGAGTTTTATTTTTCAAGAAAACCATTTAAAATATTCAAATATTAGTACAATTAACTCTGGAAAGTTCCACCAACGAACAGCATAATTTTCACCTACAGTCAGCCTACTGTCATATGCAAATATTAGTGGTGCTTGAACCACAAAATATTACTCCTCTCAAGTGTGAAACATCTTCACGTCTGTTCACTTTTAGTTTCAGTCAACATCAACAATTTTACAATAAAAAACATTTTATTGAGCACAATCAAGTATTATATTACTTTCATCAGTCAATATGACTTTTTACTCAAAGGCAGTCATTAAAAAAATAAATACTCAAATGTAAGACTTTCCTGATACAGCAGCATATTAGTGTTCATTCAATCTGATAACTCTTTTGCAAAACTTTTCTGCTTTTTTTTTACAAAACAATAACTTATTGCACACAGGCCATTTATACATTCTAATCGAAATTAAATATGATTCGCTTGCATTGTAATAAATGCATAGATACTGATAAAGCACAGAGAATCTCAGGGGAAATCAGAAAGTCCAGTAAAAAATTGTAACCACTTCACCTGAACTCAAAATCAAAGCCCTTCCCAAGCATCACAGAGTCTTCAGAACCTTAATGATCAGTGGATCTTGAAAAGGCCAAAATAATTATTGTGAAAATGGTTGCTAAGTAAATGGGGATGTGAAACATTGACAAACAGCCAATCTGATGACCTGAGATGTTGAAGAGCATTTAAATGACTGCCTGTCATCCAGGGAGACTTGCTCCCAGTCTTACAGAAGCCCTCTTGATGATCCTCCATGATTGCTCGATTGTGGCTATTTCTCAGCAGAATCACCATGTGGGTAAGAGAGTCTGTGGGGTTGCATGTGCGTGCGAGAAACTCCACACGTGAGTAAACGAAGTATAAGCCGGTCTCGTTGACCTGAAGGTGTCCGTTGCTGTACCTGACGCCGTTTGTAAATGCCTCACCAAGATTTCTTTCCCATTTCAGAGTTCCAGATGATTTGACTTGGTCTGCATGACCTGTTGTAGAAAAGTAACCAGTTAAGTAAATGCCCCTTTTGGCTACAACGACAACAGGTGTCAACCAGCATGGTCCTTGTAGTTAAGATGGTCAATTAAGGATGTTTGTTGGTCAAGCAACACCTGGTGGAGACACCAGCACACTAGCATGCAGGGACCAGTTCCAAAATAATACATATGGTGGCAACTAACAATGCTGGTCTTTATCTCAACAGTGTTCTAAGGTGGGTTGCATGCACACCCAAGAATTTACTCATAATGTGTGAATTGGATGCTTGTTTGCTGGACTTACCTATCAGGTGTGCAGCTGTTTTGTGTTTAAGTTTGTTCAACTCTGCAGGATTTAGGCCTGTTAAAGAGTACAGCGGGGCTGTTACCATGGTAATCGGTATAAGATGGCAAGATTTAGGGCAAGGCAGTTCTGGTAAATGGTATGTGAAGCATGCTTAGTCACAGAACTCACCAACTTGTTTCTGTGGGGCGGTGCTCTGAATTTGTGCCGGCATTGCCTGTCAATAAGGGTGAGAAAAAATATATAGGGTCACACCTACAATTCACAAATGTCAAACAGTAATATATTAAAATTTAGGTATTTTAATGTGCATGCAAGTGTATGCACACATCAAAATATACAGGAATGTGTCAAATATCTTACAAATGTAGACATTGTATATCTAACTACTAATAAAAATGAGACAGTGTTTGACTGCTGGTTGATGCAGAGGATTTCCTGTAGCCGTCAACCAGAGACCACATTTTTTCTAATTCTGTCCTGCTCAGTCATGTCAATGTTAAAATGAAAAGTAAAAAAAATATATATACTTTTATGCATTTTGATAAGATTTAAATGGGATAACAAACAATTGTCTTTCCAAAGCATGGATTTCCAGTTGGTGTATGAGTAATTCAATTAAGTACATCACTGAGATTGTGATGTTGTGATATGATGTATATAGTGTCACCAAGTATTTGGCCACTTAAACCACATTTTAACATTTTTAAATAACTCACTGCACGGAATACCTCAGTGGGATCTGCAAACAAATGATGCCAGAGCTTTTTTCAAACTAACCTAACTAAGCTATATTTGTAATGACTTGTAATGACTAGTTGTAATCAACTAATCACTTCTATTGGAGAACTATAACTAAAGTTAGTTCCCCTCAAATTGACATAGAATACATTTATACTTAAAAATACTTTTTACCTAAATCATGCACAGTACAACAGTGAAAACATCTAACAAACTAACTGTAGAGAAATATTTTGCTTGAATAAAGAAAAAAAATAAAATGTCCAAAACCACTTGGTTTGATTTTTTGTCATGTTATGCAAAAACATTCATACAAGTGTGTGGAATGCTTTCTGAGGCCACTGTATGTTTTGAAATGTGTTCATTTTAATTTATAATCCACTGTCTAGAAGTTCTTACCTGTGTCAGTTGCTCCACTTTATTCTGTAACCTCAGAATCTGGTAGGCTCCGAGCCCCAGGGCCGCAAAAACCAACAGGAGTATCAAAGTCAAAACCCAAACCATCCCGGTGTTCATTGTCCCCCGTCCTCTTCTCTTCACCTCAGCTCGAGCAGGAGGAAACGTCCAGCAGGGCACCAGTGGTGGATCTGTCTGTCCATGCACCTGTTGATGGTAGTCTTGATGTTCAGGATGACCTCCACCAGAATCCACCAAGCACAGTGGCGATGGACGGCCAAACTTCGAACTCATTTTTGCAGAGCTCAGAGTTGTGTGTGAGGGTGTGAGAAAATGTCTTGATAAGACCAATGCAGAAGTTTTTAAAAGGTCCTGCAGCGTGGTTAAACTTCCCACCCACACAGCCACACACACTCTGTCTTACTCACTGCCTCTGATTCGTTCTTCCTCACACGCAAACATATGAGAAATATACAGTAGATACGTTTGAAAATATAGTTTAATAAATGTCTGTGCGGTTATATTGAGGGTATCAGGATGTGCATGCGTTTGTGGTAAACTAGTGCGCAGTCTTATAATTCTCTGAAGAGGGTATGATGATGACATCATAGACAGGAAATCATCTGTTTTAGGTGCGTTTGCACTTGCAATTACTGGCTGCCCTTTACATTATGAAATATAACATTTTCAAAACATCTTAAAGGGATAGTTCACCCAAAAAAAACATTTAACATATAGTTTGAATTTACACCATCACCTTATTCCTATATTTTTTCTTTGTGATAAAAAGATGTTTCGATGAGAAAGACAATTATCAGTGAATAAGGACCTAAATTTCATTCTGTTTCTCGCACAATGCTGTTTTGTGTATAGTATTGCAGTCTAACTGCTGAATCAGTCAAAATGTCTGTTTAGCATCATTTCTAACAGGAATATTAAACACGCAAATTTGCATCTAATTAATCGTATATGAAAGCAGTGCAGCAAATGAAAACTGGCTTTATTTCTCAGGCTCTTTCAGAGGTCAGTGTGGTATATCATCTGCATATGAGACGAGGTGCCTGTGACCTAGAAAGAGTTCTTCGGAAGGGCCGCAGCTACTTTTTAAAAGACCACCAGCATCCTGTCTGGGATCTAAAGAGGTACTAGGTTTGACTAGAATAGAAACCTTACATATTCAGTTGCTAGTTCTGGAAACAGGTAGCTTTTGTTGTGAATGGTCTTCTGGGTCTAACCCAGCCCTCAAACGCAGCAATGACTTATGTCAGAACTCACCTTTACCAGCTGAGGAAATGGATCATTCCAGACATATCCTGACTGTCAGCATTTCTGTGTTATTTTAATATAGCTTAAACTATATATTTTTAAGTTTCATCTTAAAAAGATATAGTTAATATCTTTTTTCAAGTTTTCGAAAAATTGTCCTTGGGTGTGATATGACATACCACATTTAAAACAGCCTTTTGCTCATTCTTTTTAGTTATATTTTTGGTTTTTACAGCTTTATTTTTGAAGGACAGTGTAGAAATGCCAGGACGTAACAGGAAGAGAGAGAGGGGAACATGTGCTGAAAAGGACTAAAAGCCAGGACTCAATCTCAGGTCACCAAAAGGGCTAATGCACACTTCAGCACAGCCCACCAGGCTAATGTGACCATCTTACAAATCTTTAATAATGGAAGAAGTAGAACCATTTACAGCATAATGAACTTCTGAAGGTGTAAAGATGAAGGTCAGTTACAGAATCTAAAATGTACGCTAACATTTTCAGAAAAGTAATCATGCAACAATAAAATTGTGTATAGTTTTCTTGCTGCATGAATGCATTGTAATTTATTTCAGTTAACAGCAGAAGGACATAGCACAGATGATGCAACATAATCATGTTAAACATTTAACTGCATCTGGAACGACCCAAAAGATAAACGTTCAGTCTAAATAGTTTTTGCCCAGTGTTGGTAAACAGTGATGCAGCAGAAAACAAGAGTTTCAGTGAAGCTAATCTCACACACCACTAAAGAACAGAAGCCGCCACATGAAACAGTCTGTCGAAGTGTACGCGAGCGTGTGAGCGCTTTCGATCTTGCACTCTGCGTTCTCAGGGTCTGCAGGAGCATGACGGTGGCTGTAACAGTGAGGTGAACCATGTGGTTTGCACCAAGTGTGGCAGTTAAAGGCAATGCCTAACCCCCTCACTGCAACATACCCCCCTCACATGTGATCAGACACCAGGTGTTCCTGGAAAAGCCTTTTTTGTTAGCGGCTTGGCCTCGTTTACATCCATGGTTCATTCTCTTCAATTAGCTGCAACCTATGACACATGATATGTTGTGCAATAAATGCAATAAATGCACAACATGTAACTTTAACTTATTACCCATGTCAAAACCATTATGTTAATGATGATAAAGTACCCTGTTGCTTAAATGTACGCATAGCAATTCTTTAACCATTTTACCAAAGGATATTACAGTTTCAATATTCAAAATAAAAGGTCATGGCTAAAGTTTTAAGTCCGTTAAAGATAATAATTGATTGAACATTTCATAATGCAGTTGTAATATCAATTATGACATCTGAAACACTCAAGTCATGACCAAACATTAGTGAATCATTTGAAAATTGGTGGAAAATGTAAAAATTACACTGCAAGCAAAGCGATTTCGATTTCATTAATGAGTACAAAACCAAAAATCTTTCATAGTAAATTCCGAAGGGGAAACATTTGCTTCATTGAGGAACTGACATCTATGGAAGCATTAGATGACAGATTTTCTCGCTTCTCACAAGTATGGGCAACCCTGCATATCATGTAGCCAATGGTGCTAAAGTCAGACACACATCTCTTCCACCACTGTTTGGTAACAACAGTCAGTTCTCGCTCAGTTTCCCAGAAGTGTTGCCTGCTAAGCAATTCTTGTTGCTGATATAAAGTCATGAAGGGTTTTGGGGTCGAATCGTGGGCTGCAGTGCAACGCACAGCCCCAGTTCTCTTACCAAACTATTGGAAAAATTGTCTAACATTTTATGAACAAAGACATTTATTGCTCTCTCTCTGACTCAGCATCTCTGCAAAAACTTAATCGTTGCAGTCATTTTAATCAGAGCTATTGTATATATGTCAATCTGAAACTCTGAGGTTTATCTGTAACACCCATACACGCTTTGAAAAAGTTATTTTAATGGTCTGGTGCAGTACTTTGGGTTTAAAAAGCTATTCTTATGAAGAGAATTTTTGAGCTGTCTTTATGGTTCCTTAAAGTTTAAAACTCATTTTTGAGTTTCCATCCTTGGTTTTGGATTCCTTAAAATCTAATTAACTAGAGGATAAGAAAATTGTGGCTTTATAGCTGTACAAACATGTTGTTCTAAATTTGAACCTGCCTGTTTTTTAACCTGTATTACAATGAACTGTGTCTACTTTCTGTTATGACAAAATCATTCCGTAATCAGTAATTTCCCATTCAAGACATTACTCTAACCACACCTGAAACATTTCTTCTCTTGCTGAGGCCTCATGCTTAACACATTCAAAGCTGGAAGAACTAGGTTAAAACAAACTGAACAAACATATATACCTAATACACAGCTTTCAAGATACACCTAAAACGTTTTACTTTCAGGTTTCACTTTCAGGCACCAAATCTGAATATTAAATACCAAAATGCTACATTGCCAGTTGCACTACATATAGTCCACACTATATATATATAGTCCACAAAATACAATAAAAAAACTTTTGAAATATAAAAAGCAAAGTTTGTATATCAATAAATGAAAAGAATGACATTTCAGAAAGTGAAAACAAAACCACTTTCTTAGTCAATTAAATCTCCTCATCTGAGGAGGATGAGTAGCAGCCGAGTCCCAGTACATGTTGAGTTTTACCCTGTGTTATTTCAGCATTAGAAGGCTGATGGTTTTTTTCTGTTGCTGCTGTCTGTGCTAATGGGAGGCTCTGAAGATTAGGCAGGCCGGTGAGCAGCGTTCGTGTCAGTCTGCCGGTGTCCTGCTGCTGCCCCACCAGAGCCACCCGTGAGCTCGCCACTGCCACCCCCAGCCGGGTCTGATCAAAGCACAGTGGGAGGTCATGATCTGGAATATCTGAAGCTTGAGTGGTAATGGGTGTTGAGGGGACGGCATGTGTTTCTACTGCCTCTGTGTTGATGTCTCCATTAACACTGTGCACTGCTTCAGCACTGCTAAGGTTGGTTGGGCCATGGAGGCATAGTTTTTTGGCTAAGAAACAAGACAGAAGACACACCATTGTTATATATCATTTTTAAAGTAAGGGTGCTTTCATACTGGCAATTTAGCTCTATATGGAACACGGTTTGCAGGAGAAACTGCTAATGTATTATACATATACACAGTTGTCGTCATTACCAGAATAACTGTAAGATTAATGCTAATGCGCTGGAGTTGATAGAATCAAGTAAGTGTGAAACCAGACCAACGTTGTGGGGGGTGATGGGAATAATCACACTCCGAATCTAACCAACAGCATTTCTTAGGAACTGTTTGTATATATTATAACCAGAATAAGCATTTTGTGCAAAGGTGCTGATATAAATCAATGTGAGTTTACAGGACTCAAACATTTTTATACTGGTATATGTCAGCTGGTTGTTAATTAGGTTTCTAAAAATCTGAATATTATTCTGGTTATTGTCAGATCAGATTACTGTCTTTACATTATCGTAACAGGACCAGATTCTGAAATTAAAATATTCTTATTCATCAAATATGTCTAGTAGATGTTTTTTGTAAAGTTCTATCAGCAGGTCTGTTAAAACTAATAATAAAAAACAAACTAACAGGTGTTTTGGTTTTTGTTTGGCTCCTGTCTCTTCCTGGTGTATGATCTTGGTTCCCAGGGTGTTTGCTTGCAGGTGGGGTCGAGTGAGCGCAGTTTCCTTAAATAGCGTTTGTATTCTCTCTCCAACTCTTCAATGTGCTGCCGGAACTCATCTATCTTCCTCTCTGGGTAGTGAGACAACTGAGACTGCTGTAAAATACAAACATAACGGGGTCATTCCAGGTCACCTTAGCCAGAGGTCTCTGGATACAAAGTTTTAAATTTAGTCTTTATCTGGTGAAGGAAATACTTTAATGATGAAGAAATCAAAAATATGAAATACCATAATATTCACTGAGTAATCCACTGTTTTGTAGAGGGGGAGCAAATCAATTATGGTCCATAGAGAGTGAGCTTAAAAACATCAGAATGGCGTGCGTTGCCATGGTTTCTAGGGCAGTACCAGCAGAAACCCGGCATACTCATTACAGTTGATTTATTGTCATTATTATTGCTTTATTATATACATTTAATCACATCCTCTGTAAAGTGCAGTATTATTTGCCAATGCTGTACTGAATTAAATGGGCAAACATCAATCTATAGACAATTCTGCTGCTTCTTGGCAGGGTCACATTTAGTTTTATTTAGATGTGTAATATGTTGACCTAATAACGCCCTACGTGAGATAAAATGATGACAACATTTTTAGTTGAAAACAAATGATCTGCAGGTGCATCACGTGAATATGTGTTTACGACAGGTGTTACGGTCTTATTATGCTGGTGCGCATGATCAGTACCTGCAGATAGTACTCGATCTCCTTTCTTCACAGCTGCCACTGAATTCAACGTCGCCTGCACATGAAGACGTCGATTAGGTGATTGTTTGTCATTGTTTCATTGAAATCGCTTGTATTTTAAATTTATTTCTCACAAGTTTTGGTCTTGACGCGTGGACATCTTTAATACGACCCTCTAGAAAAAGAAACAGGGAATTATTTATACACAGAAGTAAATTATTTCACAAACTGACCACGTGCTACCGAATACATGGTAGCTAACAGCCAAAAGGCAACGGGGTGTTTATATGGACAACAACTGTATTTTATAATTTTTTTTGTATCACATTAGGGTTAATTTACGTGGTTTAAATAACCTGTCTCCTACCATCTCTCTCTTTCTGTAGCCATAATCGATTCAACCTTCCAAGCTGCTTCTCTTCGTTTCTCGCCATACCTGAAGCACTTCCGGCAATACGGTCACGTGATAAAGACAGCGGGTCACATGACACGGTATTTTCAACATACGCCAATTCTTCAATCTCATACAAGTGGTAAAAGACTTAATACCGATATCTCGTTTAAATGTATATATGCATATTTATTTTATTTTTATAGAGTGGTGTGCATCCATATTACATTAGAAATGTTATTTTCCCGGATAGAGATATGTTTAACCGAACATTTTCTCGACGGTGTCCTATTGCTGTGTTTGAGTGACACCTATTGACAAAACTAGGACATGCAATATTAATAAATGTTTTTGGTTACAGTATATAGTTATAGATATATAAGATTTATCTTTCTGCTGAATTATTTTTTTAAGTCACTCAGCAAAAATGTTTTAGTAAATGATGTATTTTTGAGTAAATTGATACTATTCCTCCTGTTTAGTGGTTTCTGCTATTATTAATAATATTATTTTACAA
>JAZGTK010012167.1:0-15102 GCA_036877625.1 Ambastaia sidthimunki
AAGTGTCCTGGGTAATCTGTCCACAAAGAGGCAGATCTCTGAACTGTAGCTTAGAGTACGTTCTGACTTGTATGAGACTAAAAATAGCTGGTTGATGTGGGTGTTCTTTGTTGTTTAAAAAATACCATCACTGTTAAACGTGCTTTGCAAAAGGGACTCTCAACATTTTCTTCTATTTATCAAATGAAGCATTGAAATTCCTAAATGTGTGTTCACGATGCCGGCTCAAAAGCACTTCATCCCCCAATGAGTTAATCAACTTGCACAAGTGTTTCAGTTTCTCTGAAGTCAGAAGTCCAAACTGAGTGCAAAAGTTTCAGAAAATCTAGCCTTTATAATCTTAAACTTGGAAAGTTTTGGAATGATCAAAATTTTGGTCCCTGCTGTATTTATGGCATGTTCTCTGTTTCTGTGCAGGTATACTGTGATATGAAAACCAGAGGAGGAGGCTGGACTGTTCTTCAGCATCGCTACGATGGATCAATTGATTTCCACCGTGGCTGGAAGGATTACAAACAGGTAGAAGCAACTTATTCAGTGGTGCCATTTCCAGCTGTTACATTGAAACACATTTCTAAAGCTTTCAGTGTTTTTTCTTATTCTGTTTTTAAAACACTATTGATTGACTCAGATCATCCCATTATTTTAATGATACCAAAATGAAAATTGAGTTTGTTTTCTTTTCATGTGCATGTTGGGCATGAACTCTAAAGAAAACCCTTCTTGTAAATTCTTCAATTTCAGTTATGTTTTGAAAAAATATACATATTGCCTTGCTTTCATTCATATCTAATAACGTTAAATAAATGTATGTCCTTGGAAACACAAGGCATTTTAAAGCACATATATTTTTTTGATCTATAGTCCGGGTTGCTTGTTGTATCCTCAAGCAAAAAAGATTTTTCTTTTGGTATTAAACAATGAAAAAGTCGCATTATTTTAAGTGAAGGCATGACTTCTGCAAACACAGCCTCTTCCAAACACACTATTAATCTGAGAGGCCTAACATTTAAAAGTGCATGTTTAACCTGAGCTGGATGCAGTTTACTTACTGGGACATGGCATTTGACACGCATAGACACGGAATACTGATGAGCTGTTGATCTCCGTTGACCTTTACTTGAAGAAGAGCGTTCCGATTGGATGCCGCTACGTTCCGATGTCCCCATGTGTTGTTTCACCTGCATTTCTCCTTATCTGCGAAGATAGATAACGTAGACTCTAGAATGAGATTGTAGAATGAGTCTATATTTGTTCTGACTCAGGGTCGTTTAGAATCTTGAGAAGAGGAGAAAATATGAGGAGACACTTTGAATTGAAGTAGGACATCATTATTCATACTCCTGTTTAAAAATAAGTTGCAGGAGAGCACACTTCAGAAGGGCTTTGTTAGTAACACTTATCTGCATAACTAATTTTGAACAGGTTTCTTTGAAAGCACTGTCTTCCAAATGCTGAAATACAGTAACTCCCTGAAGTGCTAACTTTAGCTCTGAAAGTCAAGTTTTAAAAGTAAAAACTGTAATTTGGGCTACTTCAACAAATAAATTGCCGTGGCTACTCTGGGAATGCCCAACTGCTTCAGAGCATGAAATTGCACATATTTTGTTTTGTTTTTCTTTCTTGCCGTTTTCCAAGAAAACTGTTTTTACAAGTGAATGATAAATATTTGGACCCCAGATGGAGCGTGGGAGTTTGTTGCCCCTGTAGATTGTTGACAGTGTTGCATGAGCAGTGAAGCATTTGAGTGCCCAAAACACACAACCACATCTCATAGTGTTTACATGTCCTACTGTATCTCATTTGCTGGTCCAGACAGACGAAATGTCTTTAGTCACAAAATATAACACTTTCTTATGGTTACAGCAGGTGAAATGTTTACCTTTTTGCAATGGGACCTTCACAATCTTGTCTTGTGTTGTACTGATATTTTAAAAGCATTTCAAGAGTTTAGTTGGTGTATGTCTGGAAACTACAACCACATGTCTCTCTTTTCCTTTTCTTCACATATTGTATGCAGGGATTTGGAGATCCATCAGGAGAACACTGGTTAGGAAATGATGTCATCCATCTGCTAACCACATCTAAAGACTACAGTCTCCAGGTCCTTCTTAAAGACACAGATGGACATCAGGCTTATTCTCAGTATGAACGCTTCTACATTGATGGGGAGGAAAAGAAGTACAGGTACCAGTAACTCCATGTTCTTGACTTCTTATTGTGGATTTGTAGATCTGAAGATTGTTGTAGACGTGAAATATATGAGGTCAGCTGTGGGACATACAAGCATAAATGTGGAAAAATTTGCACTCAAAGAATGAAATGAAGATAAAATCACCAGTATTTTCAGTTCATGAGCTTTTTATTATGACCCTGTTTTACTCTGTGGTTTAGTCAAAGTCAATGAAGACTGAGCTGCACTAGTGGGTGTAATTTCTTTTATATATTGTGTGTCATTTAAATTGAATTTGTTTTTATGTAATGGCCCAGAGTTCTTTTAAACATGCCATAATGTGTTATCTGGAGTCAGATTTGGATTGAGATGTGCAGTGTGAATCTGAAGTGAATTACTTACGCAGCACTTCATGTTTTGGCTCCTCTTTTGTCATTTTCTGGGAAAAGGAATACAAACACTCTTGCGATTAAGTGCTTTAGTGAAAACGATAAGCTAAGTTTAGGGAAAACTGACATTTCTCATTTAGCATCGTTTCGGTTAAACAAACCTTACACCTTTCTTAAGGGATGCAATTAAACATTCAGCACTGCTTGTGGCCATAATTATACTTTAAATGAACCAGAAGCAGAGAATTAAACTTAACTCAAAATAAATGATTTGGAATTTAATTTATGTTATATTCGGGTTAAGAAAACAAACCTTCCAAAATGGAAAGAGCTACACTCATGTGTGTGCATACGTGCGTGTGCGCGTGTGTGTAAACATGTATGGATAAAAACTAAAGAACCATTTGCCAGATCCCACCGTGTTTGTTTTCTTGTTTACCTCATATGTCAAACCTGCGTTTTATTAGTATGCTGAAAACACTGGCATCATCTCAACTGTGTTGGGCACATTTGGGATTAACCAGTCAAGCAACCTATGGTGCATGGATGTTTTCCAGCCAAAACAATCTCCTGCAGTCTCTAGTTGTGTGGTCCTTTCTCTGGCAGTGTGTGCTGAACAATCACAATCCTTCCTGGTGAGACATTGTCAACAATGAGCTGAGGATAATAAAGGCTGAATGTCTTGGACTGCACATTATTGAGTCTTAGAGCTTTCTGATATAAGAATAGAAAGAGAAATCTCTTGGGAATATCTAATACAGGCTCACAGCTGATTGGGGATATAGTAGATGTATTGTAGATATAGTAGACACCTTAATCTGATTATGCAAATCAGTAACATGTTACAGCAAACCTGTAATGTATGGAATTTAAGTTAATATATCTAAAACAGGACATATGTCAGAGCAGATTAAAGAATGCAAGCTCTAAATTTACCCTGGATGCACAAAATCGATGTCAGACGGACGGTATAATTTTAAGTTGAATCTCTGGTTAGGGTTAAGACTGCTTGACAGGAATGTTGATAAGAAAATGTCTTGGTTGTGCAAGCAATATGCATGTTCATATACTGTAGTACCTTATATGTCTTCTCATATTTGCTGTATGTGCTATATGTTGAAATATTCAATGCAACTTTTCCCTATACTGGCATTTTCCTGTTTCTCCCCAGTATCCACGCGAGGGGTTTCAGTGGAACAGCAGGACGCACCAGTAGTCTCACCCACTCAGGCACAATGTTCAGCACTAAGGACCAAGACAATGACCAGTGTAGCTGCAAGTGTGCTCAGATGGCCACTGGAGGTATCATCTCTTATTTTCCAATATAAAGTATTCAAACTTTTTATATGATTGCATCAAATTGTATTGTTTTGCAATATCAAGGGTTTCCATAGCAACTAAAAATTGATATGGCCTATTAAATAAAAAACATCTGATTCACTTGAGCTTAAATAATGGCTTTGATTTAAACTAAATATGTCTAAAATTGCCACATTTTGGTTTTAATATCTTTTTTAAAAGTCTTCATCAAGGTTTTAAAGGGGTCATAAGTTTCCATATTCCTCAAAATCATAGACTACAAAAATATTCTTCATTTTACGTTTTAAACATAATTTATTAAAGAAATAAATAGTACTTATAAATCATGCCACCCACATAAAATAAAGATGCCAATCATACTTGTAACCTTAAAAACAACACATTCTGGTGGGGGCCAAACTTGTTGAGATCACATGACCAGCAAACAGTGCATTATTGTACTATGCAAATACAGATAATCATGTGCTAATGTACTTTTTAATGGAGATAGTTTTCGCTTAATGTTTTTCTTCTTAATTAGTTGTTTAAGTTGTAAAAAGTTAGCAAATGTCTATAAACTTTAAAAGGTCAAAGAAAATCGGATTTTCCATTATGTGACCCCTTTAAATTTTTGTGAGGGCAAATTGACCCAGTCAGGAACGCACTGAAATAACTTCCCTTTGTCACTGCAGGATGGTGGTTTGAAGCTTGCGGGCCATCAAATCTCAATGGGATTTACTATTCTGGAAACTCAAATGTGGTGCACTATAACAGTATAAAGTGGTACTACTGGAAAGGGCCGAGCTGGATGGCAAGCATGACACGTATGATGGTGCGGCCCGTGGACTTCTGAATGCAGGAAGAGACCATCATTAATGGGTCAGTTGACTTTACTGACAAGCCAATTGTCCAAACAAGTTCATGACTTCAATGAAAATTATGGACCGCTTGAGCGTTCAACAGCTTGTGCCCATGTCATTGTGCCCATTCAATCTGTGTCCATTTTGTTTGTTTAGTCTGGCGAAACAGGCACAAATTGCCCCATAAATGTTTTATCCCCTTTTATAGAAAAGCTCTCGCAATGTACAATGCTTTGAACTGGACTGACTAATCGTTGCTCATATTTGTATTCGAGTATTCGCCTTGAGCCTGATTTCTGTGGCGAAACATAAAAAGATCAGCTTTCCCCTTCCCTTGTGACTCCTGAGACCACCTGAGATTTCTTCTCATTCTTATAAAGTGCTTATAAATGGTTTAGGAGGGGATAACCAATAACTGGTGCACGGGTCGCTGAACCAGGTGTATGTTTACATGCATACCTTCCATTATAAAATATATATTTTTAATAAAAGAACAGATATGATATTCCATGTGAACCAGTTATTGCAGAATTACAGAAAAATTAGAAATAAAGTGATGGCAGAAACACGGTGTTCTGCACGTAGAATTTACTGCCATTCTCTAACCTGCAAAATCATCAGGTTTAAGCTACAGAAGACTGAACATTCACGTGATGTGCTGAGCGAGTCTATATTAGCCCTCCTTCCATGCCAATCGCTTGATGAATCTTTCAATAAAGACACTTCCTGCTGTTACTATAAAACACTCCTCAGAGGCTGATTCTCTTTGCTGGCTGACCTGTGTTCACATTTAGCACTTAGCTGTCCTACCGCAGCTGTGATGTAGTGCTCTGGCCTGCGACCTTATTCGTTAAACTGGTTTCATACTGTATATGGAATCAGTGTGTTTTTTGTGTGCCCATATTAACATACTGCAAAAAAGTGGTTGTAGCAAAGTGAAGCTGCAAGTTCCTTGTATGTGTGAGATGTGAAACAAGCCATACTGTACTTACTGTACTTTACTGTATATTTAACATTTTACTGCTGTAAATGCAGCAAAGTTTCTCTGCTTTGATTTGTTTTATACAGAGCAGGAGTTATGTACAGGTTTTAGCAGCCAATGGCTGAAATATTCTACCAGCGTAGAGATGAAGACATTGCACTGTAGCAACAGCATGGCTTTATTATCCAGCAGCTGCTGTGATAGATTGCTTCTGGTGATATGGGGGTTAAGGTTAGGGGGTTCCATCATATTTGGGTTTGAGGTGTGCACCGGACAGCTGGCTCCGCCCCCTGCCAGGAAGCAAGTATTATTGGTTGATGCCTGGTTCTGTGTGCAAATGAGATGCCCTGCACTGACAGGGGGTTCTGCACCAGCAGAGCCTTTGAGCACTTCCAAGAATTTATTATCTCCTTAAGCAAGAGAATAAAGAAAGCTCGGCAGGGAGGGTGAGTGGTTTCCACGCATGAATCTTTGTTCTGCCTCAGGTTCACATGGTGGATTAGATGGGAACAGGGAAAACAGGTGAATTTAGAGATGTGTGATAAGAATCCAGGAATCCAGGAGATGGAGCAGAAGAACATTTTATTGCTTCTTCATAGCTCAAGGACATAATGACATATCCACTTTTGTTTTACTGAAATCTAAACATTGTCTAAAATGTTTTTCTTTCTAAGATTGATTAGGAGAAAGAAAAACTAGAACATAAATAGAAGTACAGAAATATAAAATTAATGTAGCACAGATTGATCTGATGAAATGAGTTAATATGGAGATCTCTCACTTTTGATCGCAGACTATAAGCTGGAAACTCAGAGCATAGCTTGAGACGTTGTTGAAATCACTTTTGAAACTTGCGAGGAACATGTGATTCCATTTGAGGAGAAGCATCTGACAAACAGGAGACAAAAGTTCCATTCGGCTTCATTTATTCCATATTCCTTTATTTACCCACTGCTGTCTGTGGAAAAACAATAGAGATACAGGATTAAAGATATCACATCTGTGATTCATCATTTCTGATTCCTCAGCAAAGTGAATCATTGACCTCAAAGGACAGGTTGATGTAATGGATGAAAGAGAATAGAAAACCAGCCTGCCTTTTGCTTTTCATCTTGCGTGTTTTCACGTAACATGTTTCTTGTACAATAATGTCAATCTAATTATGTTGCAGACAAAAGGCTTTTTCTGGGTAAACAGCAGGGGGCACTCAAGGCACAGCGTCAGCGCTCCATGTCGTCTGGCAATGCGACGCATTTTCTGCTGTGATTATACAACCAAATAGAAGCTGCATATTTGCATTACAGGAGCGATAGAGACTTTAGCTCTCCTCAGTTTATCCATTTCATGCTTTCCTCTGGTGCAACTTCTTATATACTTACATTAATCATAGTAGCAACTGTTGTGAGGCAGCTATGTGATCTTTAACACATGGCCAAATGAAGGGCACAAAAACACAGAAGAAGGGGGAATTGTGTGATACTAGCTTATCGTTCAGAAGTCACCTCAAGTCTGTTAATGATATGTGTGCTAACAAGCATAAGTTAGAGATACAGGGAGATCAACAGATCAGCCTCATTAATTCCTATGAAACACAGAAAACACATTGTTGCCAAAAACCCAGAATCTGTTAAGACTACAGAGTCGCCCGGGTAATGATCTGATCTATTAGCACTTCAAAGTCCAGGGTTTCTCCTCTGTCAGGGGTGATGTCTTATGCAGCACATGCACGCACAAATATCACATTTATTTCAGTTGTTTTTCACCTCAGCTGAGATGCTGATGTTGATTCGCTGATCCACACAAAACTTAATGAACTGATTCCACTTCATTGGTTCCACCGTGATTTATTTAATTTAATCTGAATGTCTTTCTAACAGCGTATTTACATATAAAAGACTGCTGTTGTCTGAGGTACTGTTCTCATTGTAGCATGTTTACTCTGATGATGTCATGACAAAGGGGGTGGGATTCTCAACCCTGCATGTGAATTACAAGGGGCAGAAACTCCCCAATTCCACTTCTTATCTTTTAAAAATCAATATTAACAATAGACACTGTATAAATTTAAATATTCTCGAGACAGCATTTGGGGTTCCTCAGATGCCACACTAGAGGAACCCTCTGGAGAACCTCGAGGCTCCTTTCAGTTCTCTAAGAAACATATTCTAAGTCCTTGCAGTAACTAAAGACTTAACAGTTCTTATAGTAATCCCATCATAAATTAGAGGTTTTGGGTTCTGCCAGTGTGAGATCTGAGGAACCCCAAATGATGCCTCAATTACTTTCTTTTCTCTGTATACAATCCACTTTCCGCTCTTGGAATTTCACGTATTCCATGTCTCCCAAATGGCAAAACAAAAAGACGATTAGAGATGCCTGTGGAATCACACATTAACACGTATGTTTGCTGCAAATGATTTTATTATAGATAAAATAAATTACATTTAGTCCTTAGAGATTCCAAACACGCTAAACCAAGGTCACCAATATATCACGCATTGCTGACGATTTAGCAAATGGAGACAATTTGATATTCATCAGTAATCCGTTCCCACTGCTATAAAATAATATTACATATGATGTTGATAATATAACACCAGAGGCCAATACAATACGCATCACCTGGAAAGTGAAGTTAATTTGTAATTGCAGCTCTGTTTAATTATTACAGCCATTATTACAACAATTTTTGTTGTGGCAAAACGTGATACAGTACTACAGTAATGTATCACAACATTACTGTACAGTAATACAAACTGCTTACAGTAATTTAAGGTTTGCTTGTGTATTTTTGCAAAATGAAGTCTGTATACATAAATATGCATAAAAGTATGACCCTTGGAGTAGATCAACAAAATATGCAAATATGATAAAGATGATAAGTAAATATGACACTGCGTGTAAAACAAACATTTGTTTTTTATGGCATCTTTGGCATCACCCCTTTTTTGAGTACCAGGAAATGAGACCTACTTTCTTCCAAAACTATCCCCCATCCTCTACGGAAACTCATGGCATAATTGGAACACTGTCTACACCTCAACCCTGTCAGCCCAGACGTCCCCTCGTTTCACCTCCTGCCGCACGGAGAACGTGGAGTAAAGCATAAAAAAACATGGCAGAATCTATTAAAGCCAGGCACAGACTCGACCCAGGGCACAAAATAAATATTTGATTATGATGAGTAAATCAGGCCATGAGGTAATAGCTTTAATTATTTACTGTATTAAGCTCCTCTTTCATGTTTTTTAAATCCCTTTTTCAAATAGCATATATATTGGAAGCACACACTAAGAGCAAATAAATTTGTCGGCCGACCCCTGGCTACTTGTTGACTGGCTTGCTTCTGTGTGAGAGGAAGACAGGAAGAGAGATAGAGAGGCAGAGGAAACCATGATAGGAAATTAAAGTTATTTTTATACATTTGTGCTCAGTGGTCTCTACTGCTGGAAGTGTTACATAGATAATGTACATAGATACATAGATCATTAGGCTTCAGATTCAAATTAACTACATAATCAAGTAGTACAGCCGACCAATAGGAATGAAGGGGGCGGAGCGCACTAATTAAAATGCATAGTACAGCATGTCCCACAGCAGATGCCTCACATCTGAGCTGCCATTTATAATTTCAGTGCAGAAAACCAATGATCACAATTCATTTAGAAATGAATTTTAATAGCCATTTTTCATTAAGCACTGCAAATAGCTCCATCCATGTCCCCTCTCCCCCTGACTCACATCATGAATTCATCAACAAGCCTCAATTAGGACTAATTGCTGCTTTGACATTTATAAGTTTTAATTTCTTGCAGTTCAATGAAAGGAAAAGTTGAATATGTACCATTATGGAAAATAAGGGAATTTTGCTCTTTCTAAGGAAAGTCTCAGTGAGGGTCAGCTGTTTTTTTTTTTGTTGTACAATTATATACAAAAATGTGTTTTATTATATATGCATATGTAATTATACTGTATGTATACTGTAACTAAAATGTTCAAATAGTGGAATACATTTATATATAGTTATTTGGAAAATCTGGTTGATACATATTAACTTCTCAGACAATCTCAGACAAATGCTCAATTCAAAGTTAAAAGTACTTGTGAAATCTTCTCGGCCGACCCGCCCAAGCTTACTTGCTATAGCTAGAAATAGCAGTGACGGGGGAATCCAGCTCACAAAGCTGAAAATGATTTGCCTCTGGATTCCCATTTGACAGATCTTCCTGCACCGCATGCATATTTTGGTTGGGTTTCAATGTTCCATTGTTCCATTAATGAGAATGCTTTATTTTAAGCAGAGAAAGCATCAGAGACATGACTCATCCGCTTTTAAGGGGCGAGCACAATACAGCCGAGTTTCCATACGACACACAATGCATGTATTTTGGAAGGTCGGGGAAGAATAGAGCCCTGTACAGCATTTTTCATCTTCATTTTAGAAATCCAGCACTAACTGGAACGACTACAATATCCCAAGACTGTAAGGGAAAATGGAACACCTTAACACCTGCACTGACCTGTGCTAATGTGTTATATTGATTGAACGTTGCCTTACATTAAAGTATTCCAATGAGCTTCTTTGAAAAGCCCGGGGAAGAAATTAATTGAACTCAACTGAAGAAAAAAGCGATGGAGGATATCTTTAACTGTAAGATTGCATCGTCCAATTAGAAAAAAGGGTTTTGGTTTATCCAGCAATTGTTTGGAAATGTGGTTTCAGAGAGCTGGTTCAAAACTGTTCATTTTAAATCATTTAAATTTATTTTGTGAAATCATCACATCATTTTTGTGAAAGCTATAGTTCAAACTTAAATTACAATATTGTGTAATAGCTTTTGGTTGAACAAGTTAACACAATAAAACAGCGTTTGCATACTGCTGTTTATTTATTTTTAATGTAGCTGAAAAGTCTTCAACAGGCTGTTTGTTTGATGGTTGAACTTGAGCCATATAATAGGTGCTCTGCATATTGCCAACAAAGATCATAACCAAAGATTTAACCATACAAATATACTTTTAAAATGAAACCACCCTGTAAAATATTCACTGGAGTAAAAATGTGTGACAACTAGCCCTGGTCTCCTTTATATTTTCTAGTAGTTTCTTGTTGTACAAAGGCTGAAAAAGCACCTTACTTTACAACCTACAGTATTGTGTAAAAGTGACTTATCACCCAGCCTCCACACAGATGCCATCTGATGTGTCCATTTCTGTGCTGGCTGTACAGAGGGGCTGGGCCATGGCCAATGATTATCAGAGAGCTCGCGCTGTGCTAACATGCTCGGTTGCTTTAGACTGGAGACAGCTAATGAGGTTTGAGGTTTGGCTGCACTGACCGTGTTGTCCATCATTGCTCATCATTACTGCGAACATCTATTTTTGAGACACATTGATTTGCTCATCATAAACATGTCATGATGAACTTCTACATCTAGCTGGCGAAAAGAATAAAGAATTGCTCAGAACATTTTAGATTCGTGAACTGTATTATTAGTGACAGAAGTTGGCAGGGGTCAAGCGGCTAGTACCTTTGTGTGTTCAGAAAGTAAAATGGCGCTTTGGGACGGCTATTAAAGCGCTGTCAGAAGATGAGCTGGATGTGAAGTGAAGCCTATTTGACTCTTAATGTGAACAGAGGTCAGTGCTAGGAGATGGCCCATGGGTGTGAACCCAGAGCTAAGGACTGAACTTGAGTAGACAGGCCAATGTTTTATTCAAACACCTTCAGGCCTGACATATAAAAAGGTGGGCAGATATCAGATGTGCAGATGCATCTATGCAGTGACGGGCCATAATATGTCCCACAAACACTTCCTGCCTGTCACATCTCCTCCCCTTGTGGCTTTCTCATGCTCCTGTATGTATTTCCTGACTGATGTAACCCTTGGGGGCTCAAGCAGAGATTTTAATGACCTTGAGAGTTTAGTGAGGAGAAATGGAGAAAGATATCATTTTATTTTTGGCCTCCACGCAGAAGTTTTGCTGCGGCCTTTAAACTTCTCCTAAATGGACCGAAACAGTTTAACTCGAACGCAAAAAGCACATTGTCCTCAGGGTCACATGCTGTTCTGCTCTGTTGACCTTTGTGCAACATCGGTGCTCATCTTGCTGTTGTTGTCTCCACAGGGAGTCCAAAAATTTCACAAAAAGACAAATAAAGGTGGTGAGACCATCACAGGTGGTGTTTTTCATCTGGAAAGTGTTGCTGAATAGGGTCTCATGCTTTCCCCAAATAAATTTTGGAACAGCTCCCTCAGGACGCATTCTCATCAAATGCCCCTCTGTTGACACCCTGTTACTTCAAGTTTATGAGTCTGAGACAAAGCAACAGCAATAAATGGGCCATAACCACCAAAGTCATTGAGAGAAACACCATGTCCCCCTCCATTCAGATTAATAGTAGATCAATGAGTTTTTCAATGACAGATTAAACTTAAACTTTGTTGAATATTTTGTTACATCTCCCAGTGCAATGTAATAAAACCCCTCCTTTCCACAACAATCTCTAACAAATGCTTGAAAGCCTAGCTCATGATTTTTTGGAAATCTGATAGCTGATGGAAATTAATTCAGGCCAATTGATTATTGTTCTCCTGATGACTTTTTTTGGTACCTCGCCACACATTGCGACTCATTGCCGCCAGCGTCCCTCAGACCTGAGTTGCGCTTGACCCTCTCAATTTACCACAATCCTTCAAGTGGAACATACACATGAGAGAAGCTGAGGTGCTGATAAACCTGCCACAACACCATTACCTCAGAGTCAGAATCCAAGGCTTATCTGAAGATGTAAGTTCAAAGTTCCATTTACAAAAATACATCAGTGATGCATTTTAACTATGTTCTGTTTTACTTATTTGGGTGTCTATAATAAACACCCACACAGCCCTATCAAACATGCCCTCTCAACTAGAACTTTAAGCACAGAAGTGTGAGATTTTCACTTTGTAGCTCAGCGTAAGGTTACAGCACACAGTTTCAGAGCTTTCTGCCCACAGATGTGCCTGAGCTCATTTGCAAGTCATGCTGAATTTTGGTACACTTCTCAAAGCAATGGTTTTCTCATGAGCGGCAAATCCCTGTGTGTAATATTATCTGCTGTTTCAAAGCTTTACGCTGCTTTTTCATTCCAACAGTTCACAGAAATATAATTTCCAAACTCTCAACCATTACCATTTATCTAAAGCCAGCAGAGCCTGTTCAACATGTATAGCTTGTAGTAGCCTACGGTAACACAAGGACTAGTTATTTATCATACAATGTTTTATTTAAAGATTGTATTGTAACGAAGAATGTGTTTGTCGTTTTTTCTGTCATGTGAAAATTCCGGAGCAGATGGTCAGAAGAGAATGAGTTTGGCAGTCAGTTTGATACATTGTGAACAACGTAGTTTTGCAAAAGGAAGCCAGAAACATTCCAGGCTCTGTGTAATGAAACAGAATTCACACAAAAGCCCAATTGGCCAATCAGGTTGTAAGTGATGACCTGAACGAAACACAACGTTTATAATAAGTAAGATAAAGTGTTGACTAAAAACAATTAAGGCTAATAAGTGGAGAAAGAAAGAAGCAGTGAGAGGGTATGCTTCTATACTCTATAACAATAGCATTCAAATATACATAACTATTACTGTGCTTAAAATGTAGGTATGCAGTCTAGTGTGTGTCTGTGTGTGTGTGTGTGTGAGTGTGTGTGCGTGTTGGCATAGTAGCATTATTCATGTTTGTGAAACGTTTCTGTATGACAATTCTTTATTACACTTTATTATTTTATTTTTATTTTGACAGTGACTCATATATTTTAAAATAATTAAATTAATATTTTAAAAATAATACATTATATTTATTTATTAGTACTACCAGTACTAATAAAAAAGCATAATAGTTAAAGCTTTACATAAGTTTTACATAAACTGTCAAAAACTAATGTCTGATGTTTAAATTGAGTTTTTTTTTCTTGTCAGATCAGAATATACATGTTATGATGTGAGATTTTCAGTAAGTCAAACAGGAATGTATTAATTCTCCTAAGTCTAAAAAAGGAAACCAAACACTTGCAATGGTTTTAAATTTACACTCAGCTGTCTTTGTGACCGTGCTGCCAGCCTGCTGTTAGCTTAGGGGCCGGATCCCTCATGTACTGCCTCTCTCTTCATGTGTAAAGGCCCTTGGCATGGATCACCTGTTCTAAGACACTTAAGAGTCCAACGTGTCCTTGAGAGGCTGAGAAACAGAAGGAAGATGAAAGAGAAGCAAATGAAACAGAGATAGTGTTTATAAAGCAGGTGGGCGACACATCTGCTCTGCAGGGGCTGGTAGCTACGCTTAAGGTCTCTCTGAGGCTTAAAGGACTTTAATACGGAAACCACTGAATAAGGAAAAACGTTAGCCACTGTCAGGAAGGCCCTTACTTTGAAGCTTGACTTAGGATAAGCTAATGACAGGAACTGTGTTTGACCCCGGCTAATTTTAGGGAAGGAACAGCATGATAAAATATGCCTATGAGCATTTTAATTTGCGCTACCATACAGCAGCTGTGAGGGGAGAGCGAGGAAATGACACTTCCCTAGAATTCACTGAGCCATGTCAAATTTGCAAAACTTCTCATTTGAGAAAACCAGTATAAATGGACCTTATTCATGAGCTCTTCAGTGCATGATATAAAGTGTCCACTAAGTTACAGCCAATGTCTTACCTGCAAATACTAAAAAAATGAATTAATGAATGTACCGCCATAGTTTGGGTTTTTAAACATGCACCATTGTGGGCCATTGTGAGTTTGTAGTACCACAAATATACCACAGTACATTAATTTCAGTATTACCATCTAATACCATTACTGTACTACAGGAATAAAAGATACATATATTTTTTTCTGTGCAAATAGTTGCTTTTGGATCCACATCACTTTCATTTTTAACATTTTCCCTGTAGCATGATTCACACAATCTGACCCGCATCTATAGACTACAGTTTTGAAAGAAGTGATTTAGTTGTTGTGGGTTGTTTCATTAAAGTTCCAATAAGAGGTCTGTCAGGCTAAATGTAGAACCCTGAGGATTTAAAAAAAGATTTATAGCCTTACCATTTTTATTGTGAGAATGAAAACTACTTAAATGTGTTTGGAATTTCGGGTGTTTAGTGTTTAGGGTCTGTTTATTATGTAACCTCCTATGAAAGCCTATTTCTATGTGTCTGTTCAACTCCATGAAAAAGTGATTTAGAAGTTTACTTGAATTTGTTGAACGTTTCATTGTTCTATTGCTTAGCAAAGACTGCTTGTCCCTGAGCTGAAGGGTGTCATTTAAACTGGCTAAAAAATAATTCACCCAAAAATGAAAATTGTGTAATTATTTGCTAACCTCGTCTTTCCCAAAATGTGTGACATTTTTGTGTA
>JAZGTK010012168.1:0-15101 GCA_036877625.1 Ambastaia sidthimunki
AAGCTCTGTCCCCACTGGGGCCCCGCAAACACCTGCCCTCCCCACCGCTGTCAGACTGCGAGCCTCCAATGGGGGCCGCCGGACCCCCCGTCCCTCCTCGCTACAGCACGTCCCAGTCACCCATCCCCAAACTCCCGCCCAAGACCTACAAAAGGGAGTCAACTCACCCGTCTGTGCACCGGGACGGCCCTGCGCTCCTGGAGAACGCAAACCCCTCGTAAACAAGGATGGACTATGGACAGACATGTTCATTGTGAAGCCCGTGTTGAATCTAACGCAAGTATGAGCCCTTAACGTATCCTTCTGAGACCATGATTGTGTTTTTAAAAAATGCAAATCAAGTGGAGGATGCCTTTTTGTCTTTCATGCCTCTGTTGTTTGTTTTGTCATCGTTTTATGTTTGTTTCATTTCATTTGTTTTGTTTTTCTGGTTTTGTTTTAGTTTATTTTCGTCTATGCATTTGGCTGCTTTTCTTCCCTGCACAAACTGACAAACAAACAAATGTTAAATAAACCTGCTGGATAACAGTTATTGAGCATCTGAACCAGTGCCAAGAGACTCTACCAGTTCAGTAGTTCTTCTGATGGAGAGGCCAGTTGGCAGCTCAGATGTCTGTTGATTAATGAGGACCAGCGTGATGTTGGTGGACTGTAAAGACTTCTGATGTGTCTTTGTTTTCACCTCAGTACATTTGAAAAAGGGATTGCAGGTTCTAGACTCATGTAGAAGCGTTTGTGAGCCAGTACACTGAAGAGTACCGTGTGATTAAGGTACCCCAGCACACCAAAGAGGTACTCCAGGAACATTCAAACAAAGTACAAGAAACACAAGTGATTGTCTTTTATGTGTCAGAGCTTTTATTTTCTCAATCATTTGTTTTGCCAATAAGTGTGTAAAGTAAAACAACGATCACCTTTATCAAGGGAATTAAAGTATTTCTATCACCGTATGATAAATGCCATGAAGATGAGTCTCTGGAGTGTGTGAGATGTGAACTGGACCTTGAGTTCATTTCTGTTTCTTCTTTAGATAAGGTCATATAATATTGCTAAACTGACCAAGATCAGGAGCCTCTTCACAAAACACCAATAAAACCATTAGTTTTGAAATGTCAATTAAACTAAGATCAGACTGACGATGACAGATCTTGTTGAGTGTATCTCCGGGATCCATCAGACATCTGCTTTTCCTTCATCTCACTAATAGCATTGAAGTGAAAAATGTGATTGAATAGGTGGTGTGTGTTTCTTTTATGGAAAGTAAACGTTGAGGTCCATAAGTTACAGTACATTTTCACAGTTCATCCAGGTATTTCATTTAAAAATACCTCAAAAAGAGAATTGAGCCGATAGCAGAATACAATGTTGCTGGTTTTATCCCCAGCTGCTGTCAGACACTAACAGTGATACAGTTTTCCAGAAGCTCAACTGGTAGAACAGTGCATTAGCTGCTTTGGATAAGCGGCTACCAGATACACACATTAATACATTCATTTAGAAAGAGGAACAATCGGGGCTTGTTGTCTTTCCAACAGGTTTGATACAAACACAAAAATTTGGCAGAAGTTTAGGGTCACTTGACTGAATGTTTTTAAGATGCATGTGTGAATATTTGACATTAGTTTTGTAGACAGAAATGTAATTGTGCCACCAAAGTAATTTATTTCTTTACAAAACTAAAAAGTATTTTTTTTAATGGAGAATGATGAAAAGTTAGCCAGTAGGAGCTAACACAACTGTAATAGTGCAATACACAACAAACATTTATTATAAAGATACAAAAAGAACATTCTTACCTTACAATGAGATAAAGGAAACAAGATTTTAAAATGAAACGTCAAGAGTCTACAATCATCATTTAGAGTCGTGTTTAACAGGACAGAAGGAAACAGTTCAGTTTGTATTTAAATATGTCTGCACTGAACAGACGTTAACATCTCCGATCAGTCACATTATTATAACTAGTATTAATGGCCAACTCTCTTCTTCAGGCAGTAGATGTAAGAACATCTGATGTTTTTACAGTCAGCACGCAGTACATGTTTTAGGGGCAGTGAACTCTTTCTGGGTTACTCTTCACTAGACTCTGAACTCTTGCCAGGATGATTTCATTGTTGCAGCAACAGTCTGCAGTCTCGTACGGGGCGCTGATGGTCAGAACATCAGCCACGCGAAGAAGCTCCCCGTCTTCAGTCACCGGGATTCGGTTCTTCTCCAGCCACATTCGCAAACTCTCCCTCCGTGATTTCACTTCCTCCGGGCTGAGGAACTGCGATCTGGCCGGCAGGAAAAGGCTCTTCATGCGTCTCTCCGTCTCCTCGGTTCCTCTGCTGAGGATCTGAACCTCTCTTATAGCGTGACCCAAAACCACTCTGACTGACACCCGCTCGTTGTGATGGAAGCTCACCAGCACCACGCTTCAAATAAAAGACGAACAGCGCATTATACACATGCAACACTGAACTGGAGTTACTAGCATCTAGTACACACATCTAAAGAGTAATGTACACCTGTATGTCCGAAGGGTTCATCACAGGAAATAGGAATAGGAATAGGAATTTGCATTGATGTGACATCATTATAAACATGTGATATGTACCTGGCGGAAACCGGATCCACAGTAAACACTGATCCCTCAAACCGCTGCTGATTATGAGCCGTTACACAAACCTGCTGGTTCATGAACTCCAACCATTGCTGTGGAATCATCTCGCTCCACTTCATCATCTCTGCTCGCCTCACAGACCACAGATAATCAGCGAAAACACGTGAAGTTTCCCTTCCGGACAGGCAGCACGTCAACTCTGCAGCACGTATGACGCTAATACTTTAAACCACGGCGATTGGACAGCAACATGCAACATGGGTAATGTAGTTTGCGTCGTACTCTTCACATTAGCGGCGGACGCGTCTCGTTTGTGACGGTTTGTTTATTTATGTCGCGATACGGGCGACACGGTTGTGGTAAGTGCGATAAAACATGATGATTAAATGTGTGTTAAAATATGTGGAGGCATATGTGGAGCGCGCGCTGCTAACTGAGATGGCGACTGCGGCCGCGCTTTCACTCACAACAATAATAACACAGTATTTATAGTAATTATTATAATCATAAATATAATATAACAACAACAATACAAAATATTATAATTATTATCATATATAACTATTATAATTATATTCCGCACAAGAGAGGCAGTTTGTGATTGTGCTTTAAGTATCAGTTATAGATCAGTGTATGTATTTTTTTATTGTAATGTCTGTATTTTAAACGCATGCAGCTGTGCTCTTGTCTTCAGAGACGAAGGTTTATGTGGGTAATCTGGGCACCGGGGCGGGTAAGGGGGAGCTCGAGCGGGCGTTCGGTTATTACGGGCCTCTAAGGACAGTGTGGATCGCACGGAACCCTCCAGGATTCGCCTTTGTGGAGTTTGAAGATCCCAGAGGTGCAGAAGATGCTGTCCGTGGACTGGACGGAATGTGGGTCACTTCACCATGAGCTTTACTTCTGTTGCCATGACAACACGTGTCACCTGACCGTGAAAGTGGGGTCAGGAGACCATGTTTGTGTGTGTGTTGGTCACGCTGGTATTTGGCTTGATGAATGTAGAGTTTTACTGTGTCCTCTATATCCTTAGCTAGTGCACTATTTGAGGAGACAGACATTTTGTAGTGTGTCCGAAATGACAGTGGACTTTTATCTAGTGTATTCCTTCAATCTCATAATTCAATCTTTTCAATCTTATAATTCACTACAATACCCAGTGTACAAGCGATGTACACTCAATGGCTTAGCTGCTAGCCGCTATCTCATCATGGCAGAAAGTGGTGCCAGCAGCTTATTTGAGGAACCCAAGTGTCCGACTTTAATAACTCATATTCATTCACTCCTTCAACATCAGTGAAGTAATGTCGGGATTTTTGAATGAGTTATTGTGCGCATGAGTTATCCCGCTGTTATTGTGCGCATGCGCTGCGTTGTTTGTACTGCTCTTTTATGTGTTGCTCACTGTTGTATGTCATGTGTTTTCTGTAATCACGTTTGTATTAGTCTATGTTTCGTTCAGTTCAGCACTGTTGTGCAGTGCCTGTATGTGCAAATGTGTACAAACAAATTCCTTGTATGCTTAGACATACTTGGCCAATAAAGCTGATTCTATTCTATTCTATGAGGGTATGGGGGCCATTTCAGACACAACATTGGTAAGAAAACATTTAGTGGATGAATTATTGACTGCTATATACTGTCACATCAGTCGCTATAATGCAGGAGTGACTGAAATTGCTTTTATTAATTTCAGTAGCATCTAAATAATTGCTTGTGGGACGGGTATTTGTGACTGGATCTGTTTTCGGGTGGTTTGTGGATCTCGTGTGCGGGTGGAATTGTCCACAGGAATGCCGCGTCGCTCTCGGTATGATCGTCCACCCACTCGTCGTCCTTTCGACCCGAACGACCGCTGCTGCGAGTGTGGGGAGAAGGGCCACTACGCCTACGACTGTCATCGGTACAGCCGGCGGCGTAGAAGCAGGTAAAACCTACCTGTAATATCACCTGTTACTCAATGGTTTTAATGAAGTAAAAGTGAACTGTTGACACAGTATTTCTGTCCAAATAAAGTTTTTTTTAACCGATGTTTTTTCAATGTTCTTGGGTTTTCATTTAATGACTGACCTGGTCAAAACCTTTCAGGTTTCGTCGTTTGATTCAGAGAATCACGATCCTTTACGGTTTCATGGGGCATCTAGCAAATTCCACACTTTCACTTGCCTGCTGTGACCGGAGCACGAGCAGCCACACCCCTTCACTGAGGCTCCTCCTGCTGCTTAACTATTCATAGCCCCGCCCCCAAACCGGAGGAGAGCGCCAGGCTTGAATAAATTCAGCTAATGATTTGAGCCCACGCTTTTGATAACGAGCATCGAGACTTGGACAGACCACGATCCCGTCTAGAAAAAGCATCTTGCACACTTCTATCAAGTGTCAATCAAGCGATTTGGCTGTCGGTACGATCATCGTTAGAAATCCAAGAGAACGACTAGATGCAGAGGTCGGCTGATGATAGATACTTCTAGATCTGCTAGACCTCGACCTGCAAAGTTGCAAGATTTATTTCAAGTACCAATTAATGTGTCTCTCTGTGTATTATTTCCATTGCCTGCACTCAAATGAATGGTAATGTGTAATGTTCTGAAATAGGGCTGGGTGAGCTCAGCATTTATGTCTCTTGAAATGCCTTTAAAGGGTTTTTGTGTTTTCCAATCAAAGAATCAAACAGTTGTTGTGGATTCAAAATGTTAGGGAAGTTAAAATCTCGTTGAATATAAGTGAGGCACTGTAAAAGATTACACGTAATAACTAAAAAAGGTTTTTACTGATTAAACACGGATGATATTTAGTATTTTCTTTCATATGCACTAATATAATGATACAGAGTAATAGTGTGATTTACAGACTCAAACTCACTAGTTCATAGATGCTATTAAAACATGCTGAGACATGGAGGAACTGTGAAAGTAATTTAAAGCCTTTAGGAAACTAAACAAAAACACATTTAAAACCATTGCCATACTGCTGCTCATTTTTATATGGCCTGTAAAGTCCCTCCGAGCACATGGTGAACATTAAATATGTCGCCCAGCCCTGATCTGTACTGTATGTGTAATGTTAAAGTGTAAAGTGATTGTATAGTTGAGGTCAGTGAGGGTCAGATCCACTCAGTAATGTGCTGACGCTGATTGGGTGTATATGGCTGATCTTTCTCTGTTTCCTCCTGTTCTCGTAACGTCCCCCTCTGGACTCAAACACGTCTCGGTCTCACTCACGTTCTCGATCCAGAGGGCGGAGATACGGACGCTCTCACAGTCGCAGTCGGGGCAGAAGGTGCGTTTGCTCTCACCTGCTCTTCTGTCAATGTGGATTTTGTCAACAGTGAATCTGTGTCTCTTGTCTCGGGTCCAGATCTTTTTCTTCTCGTCACTCCCACTCAGCATCTCCCAGACGTTCTCGATCTGTAACACCCAAACGATCCCGGTGAGTCATGGATGTGAATCCTGAGTTCTGCTCTGCTTCACCTGTAGAGGGACTTTCAGCTGTAACTTCCAGAAGAGCTCGTTCATTGCAGCCAAAATAAAAGCTTGTGAGAGTTTCTCAGCTCAGGGGAGGAAGTCCGAAAACTGCACTAAACGGATCAGATTCAGTAGTTCACACTCAGAGCATGGCAAACGTTTGATGACGTCATCAGGGGTGTGGCCTGATGATATGTGTGACTGTGCCACTTACTGGATAAAAGCTCAGGCTGTGAGCTTTTCATGGCTGTGTCATGGCTGTGATGGATGCATACAGTTCTGTTTATTTATTTTTGTCTTGACCTCTTTAGATCCAGATCCTGGTCTCGGTCCCGATCTGGCTCCGTCCCCAGAAGCAGGTGACCTATTACAGCACCAGCTCTCATTTGACGTAATTGTGTTGCTGTGTAATGAGTGTCTTTAGTCACATGGGTTTGTGTTGTTGGTTTTGTAGGTAAGACACACACACACATCCTGCCAGCACCTCAGACATTCAATCAGTATTTTTATCTCAGACTGTCACATGAGTAAATGTGATGCTGTAGAGATCTACTTAATATCACCAAAAGAGCAATTGTAATGTTCTTGTTTCAGTCGATTGCTGGAGTCCAGTAGGAAGTGACAGTCCAGAGCGAGACCACTGATGATCTCAGATGTTTTCCTGAAGAACCTCTGTTTGATATATGTGTGTGTGTGTGTGTGTGGTCACAGGTTTGGGCAACACTTAATGCAGCACAATTAAAATAATTAAGTAAAAACAAATTAAAAGCTGTTCTTTTGATGTTGTTTCATACTATAAAGTTTCTTGTGTGAAAGTTCAATATAAAAGACAACATTGGATTCACTCTATACTGTGTTTGTTGTGCAGTATATGCCAATGTACGATACATGCACACATGCATTTGTTTGAATTTTGTATGTGTTTATTAAATGAAGTGAAAAATATTCTTTGTAATGGGCTGTGATGATCTGTGGCAGCTGGCGGAGCTGTTCTCAGTTTCACACAGTCTTTGTTCAATAGCGTCTGACTGCCAAAATACACATGCACTCAGACTCACACATGTGCAGAGATTATGTGCACACACAGGTAGCCGTGTGCCTTTCCTGCAGGCAACACAGCTAACACAAATGAATTTGCTTAATTATCGTATTGGGGGGGTCTTGCATTGACACATCCACAATAATTAAAATGTGTTTATATGAAACACTTTAAAGGGTGAAGTCAGATACTTAATAATAGTCAGGACATTTATTATATATATTCATCATCTATGTTATTTCTTTGTATTTTTTCTTTGTAGTTTTTATAACTGTTTAGATTTAAAGTGATCTAGATTATACAGATGCAATTTACAAAGGTAATGGTTTGAGCCAGTCACTGTCACTTTAGCCAGTGATAACGGAGAAATAACGGTCTTGATTCAAGTAAACACGACTTGAATTAATTAAGCAGTTACTATAAATGTGGCTGTTGAGTGCAATGACTTTCCTTAATTAACAGCAAATTTGTATTTTCGGATGAAATATTCCTTTTACTTAAACCCCTCAGAGCACAGACAAGAAAACAGTTATATAGACGGTGTGTTAAATTCGAGACTAATGGGAGAAAATGTCGGAGTGAAAGCGATGACCAAAATGATAAACAATTGTTTGCATAATGAACAAACACAGTTTCCACAATGTTAACAGAGGAAATGGTTTATAATTGTAATCAGAGAAACTCGGGGATGTTGTGTGTGTTGAGTAAAATATTGTGGTGGACAATAGAGGGAATAAAAGAGAAAGACATTAAACTGTTTATTATTTTAGTCATAATTTAGTTTGCATTTTTATCATTCATAGTAAAAATGTATAAACATTTATTCTGAACATTTGGTAAAGGTTGAGGTGCCTGTAAGAAGCTAAATGATCTTAGACAGTGATGAGAACATGGTTCTAGCAAAGTGACATTTAATTGGGTGAATGTGTAATCATTGAAACCGTATTTGTAGAATGTTTTCACTGATAATTGCTGCTCTGTTGCCTGCAGTTACATCTGCACTGCAGGTATGATGTTTAGGGCAGTTTTAGATCATTAACTGACTCAATCACTCTCCATTTTAGGTTTTAAGAGTGAAGTCAATTAAACTAACCCTAAATGTATTTATATTGTGCTGATTACAATGCTGCATTGTTTCAAAGCAGTTTAACATATAAAGGAAAAACACAGAAAACTAAGAAATATGCATAAAAACCTTTTTGCAAGATATATCTAGATTTAAAACGACAGTGTATATGCCTCCAGGACAGCTGAGAAGACACATTTGTAATGTACCAGCAGGTGGCGCTGTTATTCAGGACTAATTCTGTCCTGTTGGGTTTCTGTCTGTGTTCTTGTGGTTCAGTTTCTCACAGAAAGTCTTTGTTCCTTCTTGACAACAGCACAAGAAAACAGGATTTTACAGCTAGCATGAGACATTGTTTACAGTCTGTGTGGATATCCATCAGGAGTTGACTGGGTGGTGAAAGTGTCTCTATAACAGGTGGATAATTGGAAGTTGTTTCAGAGGCTTTTGCATTTACATTTATGCATTTTATCCAAAGTGACTTACAGTGCATTCAAGCTAAGCATTTCAACAGTGCACGTGATCCCTGGAAACCAAACCCACAACCTTTATGCTGCTAACACAATTTATTACTTTAATAGTCACTAATGAATCATTCACAATAAGTGCAGCAGGGCAAAGTAAATGGACTCAAAACAATAAGGTTTTGTGATTGTTTTCTGTGTAATAACTTTAAATCACTCTTGTTTAATCAGTGTTGAATCACTCATATGTGATGTATATGACACTTTACATTTGTTTGGGGACACATTACTGAGTTTGAGGCTGATCTTCAGTAACTGTTAACACATTTGAAAGGAAATAACATGACATGGTTCCTTGTTTCAAATTTTTTTTTTTAAGGCTGAAGTCGTCTCTTTCATTGTGTAACACAAACTCATTTCAGCTGTATTTATTTTACTCAATGATGTGTTGAAATAATGATAGGACAGTTGTGTCGTCTAAATGTCTTGTCTCAGTGTTTATAATTAAATGTGACAGAAGTCTGTTTAAAGTTAAGGTCGGTGTACGAATTAAACGCAAGGTTCAGTTCTCTTGATTAAACCTCAGCTGTTGCTATGTGTTACCAAACTGTTTCTGGTGAAACCAACTTCCTCCGGCCGCTTCCTGTCCTTGTTTTCTTTAAGCTCTGATCATCAGCTTCATTTACACATGACGACAAACATGAATTTGAAGCACATCCCTGTTGTAGAAAAATCTTGCTAGATGTGTGTGCTTGTCTGGAGTTCTTCTGCTGTGTTCTGCTACTGATAAAAACACAGAGAACATCAGCCATCTCCTAACTGTCTCTAAATGTACTTTCAGCAGAAGACTTTTTAGGTTGTAATAGTTGTGTTCTGTGTTGTCAGACTGTTGACCTGTTATGAAATTCAGAGTTCAAAATCCCAGTTCCTCATACTCATTTCTCATATAGAAGATTTTTGGCAATTTATGTGATCTTGTAATGAAGTTCATTCATTAAATTCATTTAATTGAGCTTACACAGAAGACAGCTGTTTTTGGATTATTATTAATGTATTTGTTTTATGTAGTATTTTTATGTACTTCAAAACCAATATTGGTAGTATTAAGTAAGATTAATATGTACTGTAGAATATGATGTATGTGATATATTTATTGATTAAACTACAGACAATAGATTTACAAGTTTTGATAGATTTATAAGATTCATAAGTTCTCTTTATTGAAAAGTGTTATTGTTATTATTTTTGTTGTCAATTGTGTTATGTTGCAGAACTCGTCTCAGGTTTGGCGCGTGTCCCCTTGTCAGCCAATCAGCGCCGCCGGCGTGATGTCAGAGAGCAGCAGTGAGCGAGCACAGGCGGACTGTGCACGTGCGCTCGTGAGGTCGTGAGCGAGCAGAACTGTTGCCGGATGACAGTTGCGCGCGTGTGTGCGCGCTGATCGGATTATTCATCATTATCTGATTATTAATACTGACTGATCGATCATGTCCGGCCTGGAGGAGTACGAGCACGCGCCCAAGCGACTGAAGGTCTCGGCGGAGGATGAGGAGGAACTGGAGGAAGGAGAAGAGTCAGATTCAGCATCCGCGGGGCTGATGGGTGATGATGATGATGATGAAGGACAGAGCAGAGCGCGCAGGAAGGTCAGACTGTCAGTATCACTAATCAATCACATTATCACAGCGAGAGATCACAGTACATGACATCCTTTGGTTTGAATATGATCAATGTCACGCTGTTTTTATTACTGATATAATATTATATATTTATATATATATATATATAAACAGACACACACTGTCATTGTCACTATATTTTAGGAAAATCTGGAAAGTTTCAGTTTTTACCAAATAAAATCTGAATATTGTTTTTTTCACTTGACATACTTGAAAACTCAGATTAATGATAAAATGAGAGAATGCAGAGAGAGAAATTAACACAGATCTAAATAAAGTCATTGTGTGCAGTAGATGATGAAATTTCACTTACTGTCTGTAGAGAAACAGTTTAGTGTGAAAGCCTTTAACAGAGAAAACATAATGCAGACAGACTGGAAACACAGCTAATCTCACTAATGAAACACTACTATAATAATGATTCTTTATCATGGTAATGATTCTTTATCATGGTAATGATTGTTTATCATGGTAATGATTCTTTATCATGGTAATGATTGTTTGACGTGCCTTGGTTTGTGAATATGGTAAATATTCAGAACCATATCAAAGTATTATCACCATATCATTCTAGTTTGTTAATGTTGTTTAAGTGTCTCCCACCAAAACCGTACATAAAATTTGATGTTTCAAAATCTACTTAGTCCCTTACTTAGGCAACATGTTTGTAACCAGCCATGTTTGTACAAATTTGTAACACACAAATAACACACACACACACAGATGTTGGCATATATGGTGTATGAGAACTCTTCATAGACCGATTTTTATACTGTACAAACTGTATATTTTATCCCCTTACACTAACTCTATCCCTAAACCTAACACTCACAGAAAACTATTGGCATTTCTAATTAACAAAAAATATATGTTACAACAATGTGCATGTTCATGAATGTTTCACAGGAAATATTTGACACCTTAACATCTAACTATATAATAAAAAATGTGATTTTGTTTTAACAGTTCCTAGTGTTATTGATTCACTTAATAGATTAGTGAACACAAACTATTTCACATGATTTAATCAGGGACATTTTGTAACATTAGGCAAGTAGCCAAAAGACCAACATCAGAGTCCAGAAACAGCAGTGAGGACTTTACAGAAAAGGTTTGTGTCAGTGTTCATCAAGATTTTACAACAAACTTGTGGACCTTTAAATTCACTCACCTTCTAGAAGTTTTGTTCTAGTTCTGCTGGGCTACTGTCTCCAGCATCAGACACTTGCTCCTGCAGATGAGGTCAAAGGTCACAGGAACATCATCTTTAACATTGTAGCTAATTACATTTAGATTGTTTAATGCATGAGGTAACATACAGTAAACCTGTCACATCAATAGTGAACTATTACAACATACCTGAACACACTCATGAGTAAAATGATTCTCCTTCCAAAATTTAATGAAGATTAAAATGATTGTCATGTTGCTTCATTTTATATTGCCAGCAGCATTTGAATATTAGCTGTTTTGGGAACATTATTTAATGTTGAATTAATCAAATAGAAAATATCAAATTATATTTGCATTTATTACAAATAGAAACTCGTTTAGCTAATGACTGATTTTATTGACACATTTTAGTGTCACATTGTGTCTGTGTGTTTAATTTGGGAAAGGAATGATGAACATTATGATTCAGGTTTTTGCCGGGAGCTGATCAGTGCTGTGAGGAAATGTTTCATACGATTACAGTAATCATTTGAATACTAAGTAGGTTTTATTGAGTAGTTTAAATGTTGCTTATTGCTCTCTTATCAGAGGGATGATGTTCCACGTACCTTCATGAGAGCTGAACACACACACTCACACACACTCACTATGATGACATTCTGATCAGAGCAGTTGTTTTATCATGAGCCGCTTACATCTCAGATTGAATCAGAGCTTTGCAGTCATGACAGTGAGACGGTACAAACACAGGTGGGTGACAGGACAGTAATCAGACATGTTAATGATATCATTTCAGTTCACATCTTTAATCTACATTTCCTTTCATGTGTATGCAAATGTTGATGATTTGTCTGTCTGTGTGTCTGTGGTGGGCGTCTGCCCATCTGTTCTCTTTGCCTGCCTGTCTCTCTGCCTGTCTCTCTGTCTTTCTCGCTGTCTTTTTGAAATGAGAAGAAGCAGATCTTTTGTTTGTTGAGTAAATTACTTTGTACATGCTGTGACAACACCAAAAACATGCTCAGTGATCTTAAAAGGATTTTTAAATTCATCTCATCAATATAGTTTCTTACAGGAAAAGTTGTGTGTGTCTATGTGTTTGTCTATGTGTGTGTAGTTCTTATGGTTGATGTCATTTCCTGTTAGTGTTGCACTGTTGTCATTTCTGCCTTTGGTTTGCAGAGGAAACTTTGATGTTATCTGCTGTTAGCAGCTTCACACACGTAATATACTGTTTATGAGTGGTATATTTTTGGAAGACTATGACCTTTGATCACAGTAAACCTCTTATTGTTTGATTCTGTACCTTATAAACGGCACTTTCTATGCGTTGATGGAGGTCAAGTTTCAATTGATCCGATTCGTGCAAATCGAGGGTGATAAACATCAGTTTCTGACGGTGCAGGAATGAGGTGGATGTGAAACTTTAAGCAGTAACTCTCTCCATCCAGAAAGATTTATTGTCTCATATCTTTGGAACATTTATTTTTACATTTATAATAGTGTTTTTACACCAGCGGCTGCACACATTAATATTTGCGCTTTTTTCATCACTGCACCCCTCTAAACATTTCATTTGACCAATTTTCTAATGTCTTATTTCAGATTACTGTTTCCCTGCTGTCATAATGAAACACTGTGTGCTGTCACTCTGACTAACCTGTTAGCATTAGCTTGATTAAACTCATAATCATTTTTATATTAATATTTAAACATGTGACCATCTGTTGCTAAGATTGGCCACTTTTTTATTGTTCTCCTTATTCTGAATGTGTATAACAAACAAGTTGATTATAATTGTCTACATTTATTGTTTTAATTAGTTACTTGTTTTAAGTATCATTATCAGAGCCTGCTGGCTTTCCTCCTGGACAGATTTTCACAGAAATTTCTGCTCTGTCACAGAAGTCGAAACAGAACGAGAAGGCTGGTGTGATAGCTGAAGAATTTGTCATCAGCTCATGTTCTCAAAACAGCATTCAGAGATACACACATGAGCCAGACAGCCTGTTAAGATCAAATGATTTTGCATGCATTCTCTGTCCATGATAAAGAAGTGTTTATGTTTCCAGCTGAGTTTGAAGATCATTCCTGAGACACTGTTATGGGAATTGAATGAGCTGGGCGGAGCAGCGAGTTCACATGCTTTAGTAGGGAAAATATTCAAGCATCATTTTGCAGTTAAATCAAACACACACACATCTTGAGATCTTGAAGCTGCTGAGATCTGAGTTTCTTATGGTCACCTCAGTTTTAAACACAGAACAGCTAAGGTGGAACATAATTGCTACATGTTTGGTTGTCGTCACAGGATCTTGTGAATGAACTTTGACCTGTGAATCAGAGGTCAGTAAATTCAGTATTGCTCATCAGGATGGTGACTGTTAACAGACTGAATCAGATGTACATTCTCCATTTTTATTATTAGAAGGTGGATCTGGGTGCCCATCACAGACCTCAGATCAGTCTGATTTATCAGTCAGGGGTGAGCTCAGAGGTCTGAGCTCAGATCTGCATATGTCTGGATGATACTGGCACCTCAGTGAAGATTCTGAAAACCACATTGAAACAATCATTAACATGATTGAGAATTTCATTAACAATCATTAACATCTGTTAGTCCTGACCTAATAATATTTTCTGTTCTCTACCACTAAACCAAACCCTCACAGAAAACACAGACACATGTTTAGGAAAGAGACCAGCAGTGGTTGTCATACGCTGTAACGTGTGGCTAAAGCCAAACAAATAAATAAAACAAGATCCTGTTACCATATTGACAGCGGAGGTGTTGAGGAATTAGCAGACATGTTTTCCTGCATGTCACAGAGCTGATCTTTTGTAGTTGTCAGTGGATTTATCTGTTGAACCCTAGCTGTGTGTTTATATTGTAAAACTAAAGACTCTTTCCTGCCGCCAGAATGTAAGTTGTGGGTGGTTTCCAAGGTGTTGCTGTCTTTGCTTGCGGTGATAGTGTTCTGGGTAATAACTTACAGGCTTACTAATGATCAGTTCAGTTCTGGTTCACATTGAGAGCCTGTGATGATCAGTTCAGTTCAGTTCTGGTTCACATTGAGAGCCTGTGATGATCAGCTCAGTTCAGTTCTGCTTCACATTGAGAGCCTGTGATGATCAGCTCAGTTCAGTTCTGCTTCACATTGAGAGCCTGTGATAATCAGTTCAGTGCAGTTCTGCTTCACATTGAGAGCCTGTGATGATCAGTTCAGTGCAGTTCTGCTTCACATTGAGAGCCTGTGATGATCAGTTCAGTGCAGTTCTGGTTCACATTGAGAGCCTGTGATGATCAGCTCAGTTCAGTTCTGCTTCACATTGAGAGCCTGTGATGATCAGTTCAGTGCAGTTCTGCTTCACATTGAGAGCCTGTGATGATCAGCTCAGTTCAGTTCTGCTTCACATTGAGAGCCTGTGATGATCAGTTCAGTTCTGCTTCACATTGAGAGCCTGTGATGATCAGTTCAGTTCTGCTTCACATTGAGAGCCTGTGATGATCAGTTCAGTTCAGTTCTGCTTCACATTGAGAGCCTGTGATGATCAGTTCAGTGCAGTTCTGCTTCACATTGAGAGCCTGTGATGATCAGTTCAGTGCAGTTCTG
>JAZGTK010012169.1:0-15100 GCA_036877625.1 Ambastaia sidthimunki
GTTTACTTTCACTGTTTTTACTTTATATTTTAGTTTTGTAAATACTAATGTATTAGTGCAAATTTGCATGTACATTATAATTCTCATTTTTTATATAATTTGCTCTTTCTTTCAAATGGACAGACTGGAAAGGCTTGTTTTGTTTAATATTATATGTGCCATTCACGTGTATGAATATTATGTTATTCATTAACCATTTATAATTTATTGGAAACAAACTTTTCAGAAATACCATGTATTACCATAAACCGTATATAAGTCAGTTTCCCTTTCTGTTCTATCTTTTATTATTTTTCATATGTACAGCTGCTTTACAACAATGCAACATTGTGAAAAGCGCTATATAAATAAAATTGAATTGAATCCTGTGGTCAGATTATCATTAATGAAGTATGAATGTTTTATACCTCAATGTACACCGGAAGTTGAACAGTTGGGTAAAAGGTGTTCTTAAAGGTCCTGTAAGTCTTGCAGGAACCAAATGACAGTACCAGCACTAACAGGAAACACAGCCCCAGAGACAACAGGAAGTAAAGAAATATCTCTATGTATGTAGTTTTTCCTGGAATCACACATATAACACATGCTTATCATAAAGCATCCAATGCTCTGTGTGATAAATCTGGCTGTATTTTTTCATGACATATTTTCAATCCTGTTCATATTCTCTATCCTATGTTATATTCAGAACCAATATAACAACATAAAACACCAATATAACAATATGTTTGGCAATGATAACCATTCAAACAAGACAGGCCTATGGTTCACAAAAATATTGTAGATGCAGGTCAATTTTACTTTCTACAACCCAAACAATTATGAACTTAGCTTAGCTGACTACATTAGTCATAAATTTAATAATAACTATAGCTAAATAACTCACTTTACTGTCTACTCTTGTTTAACTGACTTCACTGGAAACTAGCAGTGAAGAATGTGAAAAGAAGACTAAAGAGTTTTGGATTGTATTAGGGGTTCTTCACCTCCTGTCCGTGAGCAGAGTGTGTCACTAAAGATGCTGCTCTTGTTGTAGAACCCACAGCGAGACTGAATTCTTACACAGTACCATGTCCATCTGTCCAGCTCAGACAATGTTACAACATTATCTGTCCGTGAAATCGCAGCCATCTATATGTTTAAGTAAAGAAAAAAGATTAGGTTTTTGCCTTTACATCATGCATTGTAGCTCACCTATTAATAGATTTCAAAACACCTGAAACATCTGAATCTATAAATAATATTGTTGCAATTAAAAGAAATGATTTTTAAAATAATTTTTGATTTGAAAAAGATAAAACAAAAGAAAACCATAAAAAGAAACGTTCCTAAGGTTTGTTATCCTTCGCTATTTTTTCACCCCCATAAATACAGCATAGCCACAAAGCTGGGTAAAACTTAATTTATTTAACTGGCTCCCTTTTCATTTCACTGTTTCTATTTAATCCTCACAATGCCATTGTTTTTTGCTGTTCATTGCCAAATATTTCTCCAAAATGCCACATATTAGGTGAGCATATAGTGTGCAGGGGGTTTTCTGAGACCTTAACTTTAGGACTCTTTTAAACTCTATTGTAAGGGACACACTTCCTTCTGCCAGCTGGTGGTGCTATGACTATGACTCACAACATCTATGTCATCAGTTCTTAGGACTAAACATACAGCTCACGTCTGAACAAAATCACTCAATGCACACATCTGTTGCCATAAATTTGTTATCTCACCATGGCAACACCATATCTTCACAATTTAGCATCTTCAGCGTCTTGGCATAATATTTGGTGACAATCCTATACACTTCTTAGGAGTATTTAAAAATTCAGAGCCTGGATTTGTCACACATATAATCCCAAATGCTACGTGTTGGGCAGAGCTGATGCATGTAATTTTGAAAGTTGTCCAACTTAATAAGAACAATAATTTATAGTACCACAATAGTATCAAGTTTGGTGAAAAAGTAAAACTACCCCATCACTTTAGTCAAATGAGGGCACTACAGAGCACCCCAACCCCACCCATGTCTAAACTTTTGACTAAAGCAACCAGTATGATGTGTATGCCAAATTCCATGCCATTTTAAGCATCTTAAGAGCTTCAGATACACCTGAATACAGTTTTAAAGTTTGACGTGTCATCACAAAGATATCACAAATCCTTTTACATCTTTACATCAGCCATGTCTCTACATTATTCTGATGAAGTGTAAAGTGATTTGGCTAAAGTGGACTACTTTAAAGTTTAAGTGCCACAATTTCTGTTGCCAGTTGGTGGAACTATAACTGTGACTAACAACAGTCATATCAATGTCATCAGACCACTATACCAAGCATATTTCCCAAGTTTGATGTAAATCACTTAATGAAAACTGTAGATATTAGAGACTTCCTATTTACACTTTTCACCATCATTTTATCACCTCACCATTGTTAGATTTTCCTTGAATTTGGCTGAGCAGTCATTGGGTGGCTCGCCAATGTACTAGAATGCTTCTAGTACATAAATGAAGAAAGCTGGACCAAGTTCAGGGGAAAAGAGTTTTATTAAAGATGCTCGTGTAGCATAGCCATCTTCTGAAACTTAACCCAAAGTTCTGTCTGTGTGACAGAGCTTTATACCAGGTAACAAATGTCCTACAGAGATTTCCTGATTCCTGATTGCCCCACAGCAGGGGGAATCCTTTGATCCCACTGAAACCTCATGAGATAAGCTAACCAAAAGGGGTCCCACAAAAACCACACAGAACAAATGTAAATGTATAGGTGATTTCCTGATAGGAGCACAGAAAGGGGAATCCTTTGATCCCACTAAAAGCTCACGAGAAGAGCTAACCAAAAGGGGTCCCACAGAAACCACACAGAAAATGTATATACAGAATACATACAATCCTTCACCATGGCAACACCTTTCCTTTCAGATTTTTTAAAGAATTTTTTTTTAAGATATCAAAAATCCATTTTTGTGCCCTGTACCAGAGGGTGTGGCAACATTTGCCTGCTCTTAATAAGCAAGGTCTCTGACGTGTATGCCAAGTTTCAAGAGTTTTGGGCAGGCACTTTGCAATAAGCAAATTTGTGGCTACGCTGTATTAATGTCAAACTGGTTTGTTATTTGGCGTGAGATTTATTTAGGCAGAGTTAGTGTGTGAAACAGAACCTGAAAGCTTTGTCTCATGCCAAATGTGTGAGTTAGCAACCCTGCAATGGTGTGCATAGATACCTGTGAGCCTTCAGATTTCTTCCAGTACTGGATGAGGTAATACATATTTTGTGCCAGCTCTTTCATGGACTGGTTATTATTGCTTAGAGGGTCAGAAATAATAATCTTTAGACTGTTGTCAACCGATTTCAGCTCCACACTGGATGGGGGACCTAAAGCAGCTGCAAAAGGTAATAAAACAGCATAGAATGCTACAGCAACATCAAAAGTAGAGTTTAGTTTAGAAAAGAGAGTCTGTAGAACTTCACCATGTTTATCAGGACAGAACTCAATCTGGACCCAGTGAGAAGACTGCTGAGCTGTGTTCGCCCGCACACGCAGCAAAAACATGCCAAAGTAAAACAGATCAGCGTAAGTGAAATCACAGCGATGCTCTGTCACATCAACACACACAGACATCCACTTCTGCTTGTGAGTGCGCCTCTGGGTTTTATACAGCCTGCTGGAGAAAAATATAACAAATAGTTATTTTCTTATTTTTTGCTAGCAGGTTGAAGGTACTTTATTATTATGTTCAGCAGTCTACCATACCAATACACTTTTGCACAAACCCTGAAAGATGTGTACAGCTCAAGAGGCTTTAATACTTTTCATATTTGTTCTGCCAATGCATTATTCATAAATCAAAACGAGAAAACGTGGCATGGGTAAAACTCAGAGTACCATGTAGCCAAACATGGTTACTTTTAAGGTTTTTCCTCTTCACTTCCCCTTAAAACACTTTTTTTTTAAAAACACCATTTTAATTGCCAGTTTTTTTAAAACTATTTAGAAATAAAACCGTTTTGGTTATAATAAATTCAAAATCAAAAATATAGCTATAAATGGATTCTAGTAATGCATCATGAAGGTACAGTATATGAATATGCAATGTAGGTGTTTTAACCTACATAGATAACTTGTCCACACTGTTTTGATTGGCCGCGATTTGTGATTAACTGTCTCGTATCGTGCCCCATTTTTGCATTCAGTTTGGACAAACAAATTGCATGTTCTTGGAAACTGATTAAATCATAGCGTGAGCTATATTGAATGTTATCTTCCACTAAACTAATTATACTAATATTTAGGGTTGCAAAGGAGCCAGAAATGTCCCCAGAAACTCTCTGTAGAAACTTAAGCTAGGGGAATTTCGGAAATCTGCATTTAAATTTGGTAGTTATGCTGCAATATTATGCTGCAAGGTGTTTTTTCCAACTACTTTTAATTTTGCCTGTTACAGGCTAACCTACGGTCTAGCAAATTTCTAGTTTATTAACATATATACTCCTGTTCCTGTAGCTCAACTGGTAGAGCATTGTGTTAGCAGCGCAAATGTTGTGGGTTCGATCCCAGGGAACACAAGTACTGATAAAAATGTATACCCTGAATTCACTGTAAATCACTTTAGATAAAAGTGTCTGCTAAATTAATAAATGTAAATATACTCATTAGTTCCCATGGAAAGTTTCAGACTTTTAAAATTCCTTTTAAATGTTAAATTTTGCAACTGATATTGTCTGACATTACAATGTAATTATGTAATGTTCACCTGAAACAAAATAAACCCCCACAAAAGCCCAAATCTCTTAAACTGTTATTCACAGTGAGCATCTATTTTTGAGTTTGTAATGTCTTTGTGACTATCAAAAAGCATTAGAAATTATTTTTAGTAGAATAACTAACTTACATTTTTATAAAACTATTTTTTAGCTTATAGGTCTTAACACAAAACACAGCTCAACACATAAGCTTTAAAAAAAAAACAGTCATGCTTACGCTTGATACTGCGCAGTGAAGGTTACAGTCCCATTTACAACTGCCTCATAATCCCAGTCCCATCGCATAATGTACTGAGTGTTGAGTGTCACAAGAGTCACATTCTGAGGACTGATCAAATCTCCGAACACTGTGAGAAGCACACACAAACACAACATTGCATTATTAAACACAGAATTGCATTATTTGTCTTTATTGCATTAACTTATTTAAAATATATTTGGCATCATTCCAATGTTGATTCTGCAAAATAATGAAAAGAGGGATCATATTAAAGGATATGTCCACCCCAAAATGAAAATTTTCCTGATAATTTACTCAACCCCATGTTATCAAAGACATTTATTTTTTCTTTCTTCAGTGAAAAAGATATGAAGGTTCACTGTTCCAAGGTGATTACACAGTTTGGGGACACACATCGCAGAGCCGGACCAAGGCAAACATTTGTAGTTAAAAAGTATATACATTTTCATTTGTTTCTGAAAGTGACTTATCGGTTTTATATACAAGACCTATATTCATTGGCTAGGGTCAAAAGAAAAATATCCTGGAATGTTTTCCTTTTACATTATTTTAGCATTTGAATTTGCCAGGCAGAACGGATGCTTTAATTTTCTTTAGCCATTCTTCCACTTGATGTTCTATGTTGGAGATGTTTTTATCTGTGAGGGTTTTGTCGTTCCATTTTCCTAGGCACTTGATTGGGTTTCCCTTGATGCTTGGAATCACTTCCCCCTGCACCAGAAGCTTAAACCTTTCAGTTGGTTTCCCTTTCTGGATCATCAGACACCGTGATTTCTTGGGCTTGAATGACATTCTTGCCCAGGTTGTCATCCTGTCCAGTTCCTCCAGCACCCATCTTGCTTGCACATGGGCTGGTGTTGTCACAGTAAGATCATCCATGAATCCCCTGATCATTGGCTGTTGGCTTCCCACCGCTGTCTTCGGGCCTCTCGCCTTTTTGCTGGCAGCTGAAATGATCAGGTTCATTCCCATGATGAAAAGGATGGGGGAGATTGTGCACCCTGTGACAATTCCTTTCTCGACAGGCTGGAACTTTGTTGTGAACCTGGAGCACTGAAATCGCAGTTTGATATCTGCGAAATAGTTGGTGATCAGACCCTGGATGTGTGCTGGGATGTGGTAATGATGCATAGCAACTTTGATCAGGTTGTGGGGAACAGATCTACATGCGTTTGTGCAGTCACGCCAGACAACTGTAAGTGTGCCCTGGTGTGCTCCAAAAATCCTGAAAACCCCTCCATGCCTCCTTTCTGGATGGAGGTATTAATATAACTATTCTGGGTCATATATGCAGTCAACCTTTTGGCCAGTGTGGAGAAGAATACTTTTCCCTCCACACTAAGCAAGGATATGGTATGGAATTGGCCAATCTGTGCTGAGTCTTGCTCTTTGGGTACAAAGCAGCCATCAGCTCATCTCCAGCTTGTTGGAACGGTGCCCTTAGACCAGATTGTCCTGAAGACCTTCCACAGCCTTCTTAGGAGCTTCAGGCATTTCTTGTATACTTTGTAAGGTATACCGCTGGTGCCTGGAGCAGAAGATGATCTGGCATGATTTACAATCTCCTGAACCTCTCTCCATGACAGAGGTTTCAAGCTTAGTGTCATTGTTGGTGGGTCCACCTTGCAGAGATCTTGGTTTTCCCCTAAGGCCTCATTCCTTAAAGGATCGCTAAGGGTCTCCTTCACAAACTCCTCCACTTCTTCCTTGGAGCTTGTTAGGGTTCTCGACTTAGCCTGTCCCAGCAAAGATCTACTGAAGCGGTAAGGGTCCTTTATAAACTGAGCCCTTGCTGTCTCCTTCCTCTTGCGCCTCCTGTGGTGCCCCTCCATTCTTCTCAGTCTGATAAGCTGTTCTCGCAAGTCCATTGTCAGTGCTTTTATTCCTTTTTTATCCTCCACACTGGCTTTTTTAAACTGCTTATTCAGGTTTCTGATCTCCTTCCTCAGTTGTTGTATCTTTTTTTCCCTTCTGTTTGGCTGCTTTTCAGGTCTGTTATTTTCCTTCCTTGTTTCCACTCCAAATCGTTCTTTTGCAAAATTGTAGGTGACAACTGTCATCGACTCTACCTTCCTTTCTGCTGTTCCTATTTGGACTGCTTCAAGGATGCGGTCCAGGTCTTCATCAAGAGTGGCCCACTCCTGGTTGTCACTCATCTTGGGCCACTTGATTCTTTCCTTTCTTGGTTGGGGCGGGCTCTACTGGCAGGCACTTGGGTTGTCTCTTGTGTTTCGGTTGATATGAGCAATGGGAGATCACTAGAACTGTGGTGCGCTTCCTGTCTTGAGTTCTCCTGTGTCTCATTATCCTGTGTTCATCTGTGCGGTGTGGTTGCATCTTCCTCTGTCTACACTTCGACTTGCTCTGGTGTATCTTGAGTCTTCATGCGTTTTTGCAGATCTTCCCGCACTGGAACTGTACTGCCTTTACCTCTCCAGTCAAGGTTGTTTGTTTGAGCCTTCTCTGGGTCTGTGTCACAGTCCGCGTCGTAGCCATTAGTTCTGTCCTGGTGAGCCACTCATCCTCCCCCCCTCTTGGGAGGCTCTGGGGGTATTGCTCTTTTGTTTGTGATGTAGCTTTATTGGTGCCCTCTTGTGAGTGCTACACTCACAGGGGTTGCTAGCCCTTGGTGCCCATGCCAGCCTTTCCTGGTGGTCAGCTGTCTCTCCAGTATCACCAATCTTTCTTGGTTGTCGTTCGGTCTTTCCCGGCTGCCACTGGTTTTTCAGAGAGATAGCTTGAACATACATCTGTGATCTTGATACATTCATTCCTAATGGACTTAGCCTTCAGCCTAGGGGAGGGGTCATCAGGTGGTTCACAACCATCATTGGGTGTTTCGACCCAACCATGACACCCTCCAGTTGGTGGGTCGGCAGTGGTGGCCAAGTCACTACCCCCCCTCCTCCAGGCTTCCAGCTAATATCCTCCCTCTTATGGCATAGCCAGCAAGAGGCTCTCTCTGCCTCTTCTCCCAACCTTCTCACAGCCACTTTCCTCTTTTGCCCTCTTAATCCGACCTTTGTCAAGAGATTTTACACTGACTGTGCGGGGAATTCTCGACAACCGACCTCCACACACAACATATAACAAAAGTGCACACTGGCATTGTTCAACAAAATAATTAAACACTACATATACAGACAGACAGTGGGGTATATACATTTTGCACAATGTACCTGAAGTGTAGTCAATTATGAGGTTACTGGGGTGCAATGGTAAAAAGGTGCAATATGGTGTGCAGATGCAAAATAGCAGCATGGAGATATATGTATGTAAACTTGTATGTTCTCGTGCATATAAAGAGCATGAGCACGTTGTGGTCAGTGAATGTGTGGGTCAGGATCCTGGTGGACTGTTCATATTCATTGGCTGCAGAGGTCCTCAGGGCTCTGTTTTTGGACCACTTCTCTTCTCAATCTACATGTCATTACTACGGTCTGTCATCAAGAAACACAGATTCTCATACCACTGCTATGCTGACGACACGCAACTCTACTTTCTCCTTTCTCTCCTTTCAACCAGACGATACTACAGTAGCTGCTCGCATTACAGCCTGTCTAGCCAACATTTCAACATGGATGAAGGACCATCACCTTCAGCTCAACCTTGCCAAAACAGAACTCCTGGTAATACCTGCAAACCCAACACTTTGCCACAACTTTTCCATTCAGCTTGGATCATCAACAATAACTCCTTCCAGAACAGCCAGGAACCTTGGAGTCAAGTTTGATGATCAATTACATTTCACGGATCACATAGCTTCAACAGCCAGATCCTGCAGATTTGCCTTACACAACATCAGGAAAATGAGACCTTTCCTCTCAGAACTGTCCTTACAACTCCGTGTACAAGCTCTTGTTCTCTCCAGATTGGACTATTGCAATGCTCTCCTGGTGGGCCTACCAGCAAGTACTACCAAACCGCTGCAAATAATTCAGAATGCAGCAGCGAGGGTAGACTTCAACGAGCCAAAGAGAGCACGTCACTCCTCTTTTCACCAGACTGCACTGGCTACCATTGGCTGCTCGAATCAAGTTCAAGGCACTGATGGTAGCTTTTAAAACAACCACTGGGTCTGCAACAAGTTACCTAAACTCATTGGTACGGACCTATGTGACTTCCAGAAGCTTGCGTTCTGCTAGTGAGCAGCGTCTAGTGGTGAATGTCTAAAAATCACTGAATGTCTAAATGTAAAAAAAAAAAATCACTAAATGTAAAATACTGGACTCTGAAACTACTTATTTTTTGTGATCTTCAGATTTGAGCGGGTATGTTTGTTCAAAACCTTTATGTTCAGTCTCATAATGGCATTTGACATTGGCACTTTTAATAAGTGCCACCGTTTCTGAACATATGAGACACACTGGTTTAGTGCTCCTGACTTGTCTGTTGCTCTCCTTCTTCTCCGTCAAACTCTTTTTCTCAACTTTCTCCGGCGCAGTAGTACATGCTACCTCTGGGAGCAAATATTATGATACATGGGGCTAGTTTTCACTGCCATGCTGACGATACTCAGCTATATATTTTTTGAGGCCCAAAGAGATAAAAAAAATTCACCAAACATAATGCATAGTAAATATTAGAAGTTGGATGACCAGCAACATTCTACTAGCAAATTCAGACAAAACAGAAGTTTTAAGTATTGGCCCAAAATCTTCCACATGGAACAACCTAAAATACTGTCTTAATCTTGATTAATGTTCTGTAAACCCTACTTTTGAGCGTCCTTTTTTGATATCAATGTGTGCTTTGAAAACCACATGTCCAGTATTTGTAAAACTGCACTTGTTCATCCTAAAAATATATAATGTCGAAAAAGGTAATTCACGCATTCATGACATCAACACTTTTTGAAAGATTACTGCAATGCTGTACTGGGTGGCTGCCCTGCAGGTTTAGTACCAAAGCTCCAGCTGGTCCAAAATGCCAGTTTTTCTCTTATGATAAAGTTTAACTAGCCTAGTTCTGTCAAAACTCCACTGGCTACCTTATCAAGCATTGTATAAACTTCATTGTATAAATTTACTGATTATCTATAAGTCACTGAATGGTTTAGCTCCTTTTTAATTACAGTCCTTCATCTTCACTGCAATCTCAAAATTCCGGCCAGCTAATAATACCCAGAATTTCAAAATCAGGCACAGGTGGTAAATACTTGGCGCCCAAACTCTAAAACAGTCTACCCAGTGTTGTTCAGGAGGCAAGACACACACTGTCAGTTTAAATCTAGATTTAAAGACCCATCAATTTAATCTTGCGTACAAAGTTCAAGGTTCTTTATTTGTCAATGCCACCATATCTGCATACATACAGATGAATCAAAATACTGTTTCGTTTCTCTCTTATCAAGTGTGAAAACTGTGAATTCAGTAAAATGGGTGATGGCAGCAAGGCACTTAACCCCTGATTGCTCCCCGGGTGCCCACTGCTCTGTGTGTGTGTGTGTGTTCACACCTCACTAAGGATGGGTTATATGCAGAGGTCACATTTCGGTTATGGGTAACCATAACTGACAAAAAAACATGTCACTTTCACTTTACTTTCATTTAACATGATAGATATACTAAAATATGGCTTATTTGACCCCTCTTTTGTGGGTCTATGACAAATGTTGCGGGACAAGTTATGTACCGAAAGAAGAAAAAGAACCAGATATGTACATTTTCTGAAGAAAATGTGAGTGGTGCTTGCTGTGGCAAAACTAATGCTAACACGATTACACATGATGCTAACCTGTTTTAACATAATGCTAGTGTGATTTAGCATGAAGTAACATGTTGCTAACATAATGTTAGCATGGTGTCCCATAAGATGTTATCTGTCCCATAATATATTATTTTTCCATGTGCCATCTCCATGCAAACTGGAACTGCATATCTTGTCTAATATTAAACATCATGTTAACTGACTACATGTCACATAGTCTCAGAATGTAATGACAGGTATTTCTAATTTCTTTAATAATGTACTTGTCTTACGTGTTAAACATGTTTAATAATTTTTCTGTTTATTGTTTATTTATATCTCAGTATTTTATGTAAAGATGCTTTGAAGCAATGTTGTAAAACACTGTAAAACTCGCTATATGAATGAAATTAAATTGAATGATGTTTGCATGACTTATGACGCTAGCAAAATGTTAGCATGATGTTAGCATTCTCTATGCTAGGCTAGGGATGCTAGGCTAGGGAAACTGGCACGATGCTGCAGACACATGCAACAGACTGTTGCCTTCTGTTCGTTGATTTACTGTTTCTATTGTTCTTTCATTTGTAAGTCGCTTTGGATAAAAGCGTCTGCTAAATGCTTAAATGTAAATGTTAGCATGATGCCAACATGATTTATCATAATAGATATACTAAAATATGGCTTTAAAAAAAAAATACTAAAAAAATACTGCTAAAAAAAATAAATACTGCTAAAAATACTCCAAATGGTTGCTAGAATATGCCAGGAAGTTTACAAGGCAATACCCGAGTCAAATAAGTCCACCCACATGTCTCTACAATGTTCTAATGTTGAAATATGAATTATTTATTTCATTACATGCTTGCTAGGCTACAGTAAAGGTTCGCTAGGGTGTAGCTAGACAGGTAATGGTAAAACTAATAGACGGATGTGGTTACATCACAGAGACGTGTGCATCTGGATGTGGATTTTTAAGAGACAGAGTCATTGAAATTAAACAGAAAGCAAAAGTGACCTAGGTTAAATAATTAATTTAAAAAGAGGCTAAAACAACTAAAATAAACATTCCGTATCGTCTGTGTACAGACACTATGTGAGTTTATCAGAGATCAGTTTCACATTATCACCGTCAGACGTGTCACGCAGACTTCTCAAAACAACATGCCGCTACCAGAAACATATATAGCATACACATTGATTACATTATAACAATTTACATATTTACAAATAACTTCATCAAACGTATGTCTAATAATCCCACGAGAAAACCACTAAGGAACACACTTGATTACCGTTAGCTGCTCAACTGTCCATAACAACTCATCGTATTAACTTACCCACTAATACGTTAAGCAGGAAAAAACAAACGTTATAACAGCTAAACGAATTCATGAGTCCATTTAATGGTTATTTAAAATCCTTATTTCCGATATCCACATTCTGCTTGTTTAAATTTATGAGATTTATTTAGTTTTCGAGATGTCGAGATTATTCTGGAAAAAAGTGCCAGAGGTGTGCCTTTATAATGCGGAAGTGATTGTTAAGTTGTTACGTAGACGTGCAAAAAAATCGGTTGAGCCCGAAGTTTACGGTGGCCGAGAGAGCTCAACGCGTTGCAAATACAGAAACGCGCCTCAAATCCTCACAACACAAATACAGAAACGCGCCGCAAATCCTCACCACACAAACAAATAGAAAACCCGCTGCAAATCCTCACAACACAATGGAAATATTTCAAGGGGGACCCTCAAAAAGTAAAGAACCCGAGTCGGATCAGCATGTTGTTCCGTGGCTGGTCAGTGGTCTTGTCTGTGAACTAAAAGGTGAGTTTTTTGTATATTTTAACATCCTGTGTATGCTTGGTCTTTTGGGTATTATTACGTTAGCCTAAATAATCTCACGAAGTACAAAATTGTCAATGAAACGTTATTTTAATACCAGCTATGTTAGCTGAAGTTACTCTCAGAAAAACTGTAGGGAACAAGCAAAACTAACACTATGTTTTGTTAGCATGAATAGTAAAATAACATTTTATTTATTTGTATAATCATTAAAAAAAAAAAAACCTTAATGGCGATGCTTAAAGTAACTAAACCCTGATTGGTGGATACAAACAGTAAATTAATGAATCTACAATTACAGAAAAATAGCCTGTTTCTCCATCCCATTGACTACTTCTTATGTGTCTTGAACAATATTGCCACAGCAGTAAGAATAAGTCTGATTAAGTTTGTGCATACACTCAATGAATGTTTGGGTAACCAACCATAAGGGCTTCTCTTACATCTGCATATTTCTCTGCTGCGAAACTGCTGTGAGGTCTGTATCACAGCCATTTGCTTAGTTACATCTTTTAGCACTAATCAGTCACATTGTTCCTTTCCAAGGTTATGTATTGTCCATATTGTGGAATCCAATTGGCTGGACACATTGGATCCATTCAATTTTGCACCTTTTTTACAGAGTGGTAAGCTCTGCTCTAAATTAAGCAGAATAAATGCATAGACTTTTCAGACTTTATTAAACTGTTTCTGTTTATTTCTTTTTTTGGAACTGCTGATATGTTTTTATGTTTAGGATTATATTGGTGGATTCCTGTATTCCTAATGACATTCTATTCTCTTTTCCCTTCAGGCCCAGTAACAATGTCAGATGAACTTACAGAGGCAGAACGCAGCTATTACACATGAACTGACAGACTCTGGTCAGCTTTTAGGTTAAAGAGCCCCTTGGCAGACATTACAACAGAAGTATTTCCTGACAGTTAAAAGGTATGATGTAATGCAAGCAATTCGCAGACTGGATCCTTCTGGAGTTCTGGGCAAAGTTGGCCATTGGAAACAACAGAAAGGACGATACATTTTGATCTGAAAAAGACAAGGTGACTGAAGTTAGCATGTTGTATTCCATTGTCCTTTCTTTCATTAATAAAAGGGTCTATATATTTTTTTTAAATCATACCATCAATCTGGAATATATTTTGACCTGGTTTTCATCATCAATAAAGCTTGAACATTATACAGGGGTTGGACAATGGCCAATTTAGTGTGAAGGTTTAATTAGCAGAGTAACAGCACAGTTTTACATAAAATATTGCAATGCACACAACATAATGTGTGACATATTAAAGTTAAAAAAAGAGGAGTTAAAAAGAGGACAAATTGTTGGTGCACGTCTCACTGGCGCATCTGTGACCGAGACAGTTCAGACCAAGAAAGTCTTTGTGACTTTCTCATACGGATATTCAGTAATAAATACTAATATTACACGTTTACTGGTGGTGATGCCATAAATGAGTCATAACTGTCGCAACATTCCCTACTCTTCCTTCTCTTATAAAATAGCATCTTAATCAATTATTATTATTGTCTATTCAATTCAGTTTCATTTATATAGCACTTTTTACAACGTTACATTGCACATAAAAGTGAGATATATAAACAGAACAGAAAAATTATCAGATATGCTTAACACATAATACATGGTATTTTTGCAAAAAGTATATTGCCACAATATAAGATAAGATTCTAATCTGCTCATTAAAAACCAGCTTTATTGGGCACACAGCAGTAATATTAGTCTCTAAAAATGTGATTGTAACTTAATTGTTGAAATCTGGAAGCCAACAAAATACATCTTTATTTATTAAGTCTTTATAATTATTATTGTTTCCTTTATTAAAACTCGTTATTGCATCAACATTAGGAATACACAACAGTCAAAATAGCCATTACAATTCAAGTCTTATTTTAATTGGTGAAATCTGACAGCCAGACGAAGTGTTGATACTGATTTATTTATTTTGGACAATTTACAATATACAGTTGAGGACAAAATTATTAGCCCCCCAACAAAATAGTAATTGTTTTAAAAGTATTTCAAAAGTGCTTTAGACATCCAAGTTTTATTTTGGATGCTTACATTATTTTATATTCCACACAGAAATGAAAATACACAAACACAAAAACTACCAGGGTCAAAATTATTAGCCCCCCACATTCTAATAGTCAATTGTGTATCCTTTTTGCTGGATAACCGCCTGCAGTCGCTTGTTGTAATCGTCAAAAAGTCTCTGACACTTTTTGAGGAATCCTGGCCCATTCTTCTTTGGTGAATCTCTCAAGTTCCTCCAGATTCGATGGTTTTCTGGCATGGACATTTTTCTTTAGGTCACCCCACATATTTTCAATTGGATTTAAGTCAGGGCTTTGTGCAGGCCATTCGATGACATTCACCTTGTTCGTCTGGAGATAGTTCTTCACCAAGAGAGACGTATGTTTAGGATTGTTGTCATGTTGGAAGATGAAGCGACTCAGACCTAGTTTCACTGCTGACTGCTTAAGGTTTTCTTTCAAAATATCCACATATTTTTCTTTATTCATGATCCCTTCCACCTTGACAAGATTTCCAG